>JADBJO010012623.1:45000-52500 GCA_016801955.1 Conus betulinus | reverse complement strand
ACAGGCAGCAACATGTTTGTCTCTGTTAGGTTTGTGCCACATGTGACATAATGCTGTTTCTCTGATAAAGTAACACAGTGCTGTCAGATGCTTGTCTGTCAGTGTGATCAGAGTGCAACTATATATAAGCATCCTATAGAGTGCAATCAGATAACATCACATGGTACATTTTTCTATCAGTGAAATCACGCTCAGTCAGACATGATCATATAATGTGTTTCTCTATCAATGCAAATACAACATTGCCAGATTACAGCCTCTTGGCAGTAAGACACGCTCTGGCGCTTACTCACAGAAGGTGCCTAGAAAAGTCCCTCCCCTCCTCACCCAGGAGAGACTCGAACCTGCACTTCGTGTGTAATCAGTCGTCTTATTCTTGTCAGAAACCTGTTTTTGACTGGACAATTCAAATTTCATAAAGGTCATCTACTTCCATACAGTAATGGGGTGACATGGCAATTGCCAGCCACACCATTCTCTACAGCCCCCTCCCCCCCACTTTCTACCCATCCCCATCTGTCTATCCCCCTCTCTCTCTCCCTCTCTCTCTCTCTCTCGTCTCTCTCTCTCTCTCCTCTCTCCTCCCAAACTCCTCTCTCTCTCCTCTCTCTCTCTGTCAGTGTCTCATGAATAGCAATTAAAGTGGGTTTTTTTTATCCTTCAACCCCCCCTCCTCCTCCTCCCCTATGCCCACAGTCTGGTGGACGTTTTATTTGATACTGGCTGACCCCATGTCAGTCACCAGTGTCACTCCCGCTTCCCTCCCCTTCCTTCTTCGCTAATCTAGTCGTACAGTTGATTGCACGTGGTTGAAACAAGGGGCACATGCTCTCTCTCAGCTGAGTTCAGACCCCCCCCCCCCCCCCCCCCCCCATCGCCCATCTCCCTCTCTCTCTCCACTCACCGTAGCCACAAGGAAAATGACTCGCACGTATCTCACAGAAAAGATAATGTGGCTTTGTTAATTCGCATAAATGCTAAACATGTCGCAAAGATCTAAGAGATAGTGTTCTCGAATCTTTTACGCAATTTCTCACATGGTAGGTTATAAGGGGACGACTTCCCACTCCATATCACTGCTCCCGTCTCTGATTAGTAACATTCCCCTCCCCCCTCCTCTCCCTTTTCTGTAGTGATATCGTAGGCTGTCATGTTTCTCTGACAGCTTGTTAATCCGACAGCATCAGTGACCTATGTGTAGCTTAGCACAAGAAAGGAAAAAGCAAGTTCTACTCACTTCAATTCTCTCCGAAGGCTGTAGGACTGATCACCACCAGTGAACCAAAAATGAATGACAGGTACATAGTGGGATGTTCATCTCTCCTATTCTGAAATGCTGTGTAGGGTTTCACTGATCAACCGGAAGAACGTTAAGTTGAGCTATGTTTCAAAGTCTTGAGACTATGCATTGCTTGAATAGTACAACTTTACGCTAATACATCGTGACATCTATCAAGAGGGTGAATGAGTGTTCTATTGTAATAGTTAGTTTGCCAACAGCTTCATGAACACTGTTAAGATGCTTGATTAACATTCCGTATCAACAGCATGAGTTTTTGCCAGTATTCAACCACTATCCATTAAGATGATCACTGAATATTACCTTCTGACAGGAAAAACAGTATGGCTATGCCTGGTGATAACTGTAAAGCTGATTTATGAATAGAAGAAATGCTGACTGCTGTACCTTTTCCGTATAACATGAAATATAAAGGTAAAGAAAATGGTAGCTTTCAGAGAACCCTTCAACGTTTCGTGCTGTAAGCACTTGGTCACCAAGTGAAGTGTTGAGGTTGTAGGGGAAGCTGGCAGGTTTCTTGTGACCACAGTTCAGCCAAGAAGGTGTGGGGGGGGGTTAACTGTGTTAATATGGTCAACAAAAGGGGGTGGGGCAAAGAGGGGGTGGGGAAAGGTGGGAGGGAGAATTACCCGATAATAATATTTTCTTAGTTTTGGCAAAGTGTCAGAGAACTGTGTGTCCAGTCTTCTGGAACATAGCCTTTATAGAAACTGTCCCGGTAGAGACTGAAAAAATGGGTTCTATCCTCTTCTGAAAGCTATTTCAGATCAGGATAACGTAGTTGTGTGGACCGGAGGCTTTATTCATTTTTATTTTCAAATGAGTGGTTTGCTGATGAAGACAGTTTGACCAGCTCTGGCAGAGCATTTGCTAACGTCTCTTACTTGTGCGCTGGAAGGTTCTGTGTTTGAGCTATCAAAAACATTGGTTTGTGGAACTTTTCATCTCTGATCAGATCATACTCATAGAGAAGTGTGCCTTGAGCTCAAATAGGAAAACTGAAGTTTCTACTCAGGCTTCACTTAGTGAATGAATGCATTCCAGAGGTCGTCAATTCCCTGACCAGCGCTGCAGGTATCTGTATCTCTCGGGGCCTTGCCTCTGTCATGAAAGGAAGCGAAATGGGTAACCTTATCATGTATCAGACCTGAATAGAACGCCACATCCTCATCTTGATAACTGTGGTCATTCCTGGTCATCATCGTTTACTAGTGATATGAACCTAGCGAGATGGAGTCGAGGAAATTCTAGGACAGCTCTTCTAGATTTGATTAACAGATTTTAGTTCAAAGAAAAGGGTATACTTGGCTGTTAGAGGATAACTATGATGAGTTGATAACATCAACACACAGTTGGGTGATTCAGGTTTTATCTGCGTTGCGCAAGATTCAGAAAAAAATGCCCTGTGAAGAAAAGTCTGTCAACACAAAGAATATGACAGCTACCTCATCTTTCGCCTTTATCTACGACTGAGGATAGACAACCGTGAAGAGCTCTATGTCAACATAGAGAACTGGGCAGGTTACCTCATATATACGTTTTATATATGACTGGGGATAGAAAAAACAATGAAAAACGATTTATAAGCACGCGGGATTCGATGTGTCAACTCATCCCTACCTTTTGCACAGAACTAAAAATCGACAACTTTAAAGAACACCTTATGAACGTAAAAGCTCGGAGCGTTACTTCATCATTATCCTTTTGTATAGCATTGAGGATACATCATTGTGAAGAATACTATGTCAACAGCCCAGCATGTATCCAAATACTGACAGAAAATGTCAATTCCATAAGGCAGTGGATATTGCGAAAGAAAACCATAAGATCAAGAATGACATGCAAACCAACACACAGGGGCTGTGGTCAACAGAAAACAGGTGCTAATCACAGGCAAAAGGCAAATCCAGAAGAGACATGGCGAGACAGAAGTTGAAAAAAAGATGAGGACGCAAAGAAAATTCCGAAGGTAGCCCAGTAAAATCTGGAGGGGCAATAAAATACTTGCGGAAATGCACTCCAACGAAGTCTCAGCTGGTATGACACATGGCACGTGGTATCCCTCAAGTTCAGGTTCATCCTCAGATCTGTATGCGACTTCCTTCGAGTGTCTTCCTCTAATGTTATTTTGTCATTCTTGTGTCTTCCCATTCACGCAGACACAGAAAGACAGACCAATACATGGACAGACAGACAGACAGACAGACAAAAAGGCACACACACACACACACACACACACACAAAACACACACACACACACACACACACACACACACACACACACAAAGTCAGAGAGAGAGGGACAGACAGACAGACAGACAGACAAAAAGGCACACACACACACACACACACACACACACACACACACACACACACACACAAAAGTCAGAGAGAGAGAAAGAGAGAGAGAGAGGAGAAGGAGGAGGATGAAGAGGAGGAGGAGGAGGACAGGAGACAGAGAGAGGGGGGAGAGAGAGGGGGGAGAGAGAGAGAGAGAGAGGAGAGAGAGAGAGAGAGAGAGAGAGAGAGAGAGAGACAGAGAGAGAGAGAGAGACAGAGACAGAGAGAAGACAAGACAAAACAAAGTTTTATTTGAGCTATGCCTTCTGCCTATGTTAGAGGGGTGGGGAATCATATCATAATATCGTACATAAGATGAATAAAGTCAGTTGATACCGTCTTTAACCGCGAAAAGAGGGGGGAAGGGCGAGCACAGGTGGGGGAGGGGGGTGGGGTAAGGGTCGGGTGGGTTGGGGTGGGGGTTGGAGGGAGGATGACAAAAAAAGTAGCATGTTCATAAGTATGCAAAATTGATCATTAAACATTATATACACATTGATTTCTGAGAGTAAAGGCTTTAGACAGATACAGGGCAAGGGGCATACACATTCTTGTATCAGAAAGCAGTAGGCTTATATTAAACACATTTGGTGGGAACAATATTTGGGTGGGAAATACATTTCTCGGATAGCTTTGTAGTCAGTACAAACCAATATAAAATGTAATTCTGATTCTTCAGAATAAGAACAAAATGGACAGTAGTGTTTTCCTTCCTTTTAGGATATCTATTACGGTGGGGTTTCAACTGTAAGACGCCGAGTCCGATTCTTGACAAATGTTTTCTGAGAGCAGGGTTTTTAACAGTGAATAGATATGTCGGGACATCACGTAATTGCCTGAACAAAGAATAGAATCTGAATCTTTCTTTTGCTATTATTCTAGAATCGATATCCCGTAAATGGCAATCAAATAGTCTTTGCTTAAAGATGCACACAAAGGATTTAACATTTTCAACTCCTTGGTTCTCCCAAAACGAAACCAAAGCCGTATCTAAACAAAGTAAAATAAACGTTGGCTACCCAGTTCTTCTTACCATTGCAAAACAGAGCATAGAGAATTTTGTAAGATTTCTTTGGAATACAGCTTTCGTCCATACTGGTTAGCTCAACCAATACTTGATGCATTTCATAAATGTCGAAATGTAAAGTTGTTATATCCCAAATTCACAGCACACAAGTGCACGTGGTGTTTTTATACTCACATTCAACATATGTTTAACAATAACTGTATGATCTGCAGTCAGACCCCACAACTCAGATCCATATGTCAAGATAGGTTAAATTTGGCAATCAAAAAGCTTAAAGAAAAGTGTGGGATTATTTTCTCAAGTGACCATAAAAAATTTCAAAACACTAAAAACACCTCTTTGTTTTCAGAGCCGTATCCTCCCGTGAGTATGAAAACGTTAAGCCTGTAGATACTATCACTCCAAGGTATTTCTGGCTGGACACCTTTATACAACCTCTCGACAAGCGATATGGTCTAAATATTACTTCTTTAGACTTTTCTTTATTGACAGTTAGTTGGAGTCAGCCAACAGTGCTACTTAATGTGTTCAGCTGGTGCTGAAGACCCACTATGTTGTGGGAAAGAAGAACGACGTAATCAGCAAACAACATGACTAGAATCTGTAATAAGTCAGGTGACAAGTTTATTCCATGTTTACCATATGCCACGATGTCTCTAGCAAGCTCGTTAATGAACAGAGGAAAAAGAATAGGGCTGCAGTTGTCCCCCTGTTTTAACCCACGGGGGCACATAGAAGCTTCAGTAAGATCATTATTTGCTCGGTCTCTAGCTTTCACAACTTGATATATACTCCTAATAGCTCAGTGCATTTTGCCATGGATACCATTTTTACGAAGAATTCACCACAAATTATTTCGATTTACTAACTCATAGACTTTTTTAAAATCAATAAACGCAGCATAAAGTTTCTTTCCAGAAGACAACTGTGTTCGCACCAGACTTACTAAAGTAAAATATCTGATCAACTGTACTATAGCTCTTTCTCAATCCGCCTTGTGATTCGTTTAATATATCATTTTCTTTCACCCATTGTATCAAGCGTTTATTTATGATATAAGCATACAGTTTGTCATACATTTTTAGCAATGAAATACCTCTACAGTTGTCTGGCGAATTAATATCGTCTTTTTGTGTATCTGGTGTATAACTGACTCGGACCAGATAAGTGGAAAAGTCCCAGAATCATACAATGTATTGAAAAAAAAAAAATTGTTAAGAATAAAAAATAATTAAAGGAAGAACGTGTTTATAAAACTCGCCATTTAATCCATCTGGTCCGACCGCTTTTCCATCCTTTAAAGCTCTGACAGCATCTTTAGCCTCTGAGATTGTTATTTCTGAGTCTAATGTGGTGTTCTCTATAATTTTATACCACACATCTTCATGAACGTTGTCTCTCTGTAATATTTCATCTTGGATAGAATCATCATTGAAAACCTTATAAACTGATAATACCAATGTCTATTATGATAGAAGTTTCTGGAATTTATTAAACACGCTTGATTTTATAGTTCTCCAAAATGTCTTGGGATCGTTTTTATTTGCCTCTAGTAAATCTAGCGTGCCGTTTTAACGTCGGCGTTTTCTTATTCAAAAAGCCATTTTTAATCCCTTCGCTTATCAACATATATGTGTCTGAGTTCTTCTGCTTGTTTTTTCATTACTACAGTTAGTAAAGTTTCTCAGAGAGCGTTGTAACTCTGATTTCATTTCACTGCATTCGGAATAAAAACCAGGGACTATTTGTGTTTTTCTTTATTCTATTTGTTTCTTCATGCACTGCCCAGTGAGAGCCAGACCTTCACAGAATGTATTCAACGCTGAATTTACATCATTATCAATCAGTTCTGTAGCCTGATTAAAAATGCATGTAAGTATGTGACGTACATGCTTGATGATATTCGTAATCTTTTCCGGGTTCAAACAAACTTTTCTATCAAAGTCTTCACTGGCTTCGTAGAAACATTTACTACAGACGTTGCAGGACTGAACGTAAGTTCTACAGGTAAATATTTACATTCAACAGAATGTGGAACTCGCAAGTTTAAGGTGTATTCAGAAATTCAACTAGACATAAGAAAAGAATCAAGAACACTTGATCTATTATGGGTAATATATGTAAATTCACCATTCTTATCTCTGAGTCGCATAATTTATGCAAGTATTGGCAAAAATTATTTGTTGTATTATCTTTAGATTTTCTCAGGAATTGTTCCTCCAGGTCTGTATTGTCATCCTTCCACATACTGGTGTCTGGGAGGGAGAAACTCTTTGGCGTTAGCACTGCCAGTTCTTGCATTAAAATCACCCATCACCATGAAAGGAAGATCTCCATACCTTTCACAAATATCAATAATACAATGCTACAGCACATACATTCCATTATCGATTTCCGTTTTATTATAATAAGGGTTAAATCTACGGAGGATTGTACATGCTTTTGAGGATACAATCAGTACGTAAGCTTGGTAGTTCTTTTGAAAGTTTCAGGACAACACAGAATTTGCAAATACTTTTTGACGTCAATGCAATGCCACTAGACAAGCGAGACGCTACACAATCTGACAGATTTACACCAGGAGACACAAAAAAACATCAACAGAAGGAAAGAGGTGAGCTGGAAAATCAGTGGCAAAAGTTTCTGCAAGAAAAAAACAAAATTCCGATTATTTACATTTTGAACACTGCTGGAACGCATGCTAGCACCAGTACTGATGACACAGGCAGGGCCGAGTCCCTAGGTATTCAGGAATTGTTCATTTACGTCAGGCCTGGATGAGGCAGTCCCAATACGGGGGAAAACACTCAGTGACGTGCTGTTGCCTGCATTT
>JADBJO010012623.1:30000-35000 GCA_016801955.1 Conus betulinus | reverse complement strand
AGTCTTTCTATCTAGGCAGAGAATTTTCAGTTTATACATCAGAGCTATATGCAATTATGAAAGCTCTGAATTATATCTTATATGACACGCCAGTATCATTTTATAGTGTGCTATTTTGTGTTGATTCAAAATCAGTTTTACAATCATTAAAGCACTGGAACTCTAAAATTAGAACTGATATTCTTTTTTGAAATTAAACATCTATTACATTGTTTACTTTCCCGAGGTATAGCAGTTGACTTTTGCTGGGTTCCTTCACATTGTGGCTGAAAAGGGAATGAATTAGCAGACAAATTGGCAAAGCAGGGAGCTTGTACTATTTTTGAAACACCCTTCAACAAAGTCTTAAATTTTTCTCCGCATGAATTGATCCCAGCGATTGGAAAAGAATATACGGAAGAAACATCTTAATGAGAAATTATTCGTTCTGCCATCATGTCCAAGGTATCTAGCCAGATAAATTCATAAACTACGGGTAAATACATGGAATACAAAATATTCACCAGGTATAGCGTGTATATGTCAGGAGAATATCTCTCAATTCGTCATCTTTTATTTGAATGCCCTATTTTAACCCCAGCTTATAAGGAGAAAGAATATTTTTATAAATAATTCTGACAATATTGATAGTGTGGTAAATAACCCTTGCTTTTTTTTTTTATTGCTTTGGTTATTGCTCAGTCCCCAGTTGCAAAACTATTGTGAAAAAAGACATTTGAGATATGTGTGTTAATAGTGGTTTTCGTTTGTTTGTTTGTTTTTTTTTTTTGTTTTTTTTTTGGGTGTGGGGTGTGGGGATGGGGGAAGGTGCTGATAGTACAATGGAATGTATATTGCAGTTTAAAGGTCTAAGATCATCTTGTGATGAAAAGACGTTAAATAAAACTACTGAACTGAACTGTATTTGTCTCTCTGTTGTCTCTCTTCATGTGATTCAGCTGTACTTACGGTGGCTTGAAACTTGGTATGGTGGGTTGTTGCTGTCAGATGTTCGTAATGGCACAATACGATCACAGGTTACAAAAGGTAAGGACAGAACAGAGTTGGAAAGGAACAGTGGTGTGGTGTATCACAACATTCAATGTGAGGAATGCAGTCAGGACTATATTGGATAAACTGGTCGGCCTTTGAAAACAAGGCTAAATGAATACACTACCAAAACTTTTTTTCTGCATATATGAACATCTGACAACAACAGCCCACCATACCAATAAGTTTCAAGCCACCATAACAGCAGCTGAATCACAGTTCACAAACACGAAAGTGAAAGAAGCAATAGAAATCAGGGAGAGAAAAACCAAGTTTGAACAGAGACTGTGGCTATGACCTGCCCCCCATTTACAAGTGTGTGTGCTGAACACCAATCACTCTCCACCAGGGATGATAACTCAGAGGACACTAACACCCACCACAACTACCAGTCAGTCTGGGGCTGATGAAGACCAGCAGTAGCTGGCCGAAAATTTCTCTCAGGTAAATTTTATTAGACTCTGAGTCAAAACACACAGAAACATGAACAATCTGGAGACGGAAAGTGTCTTTTGCTCAAAGTGAGGTGACCTGTTCTGTCTTTGTGTGCGTGTGTGCGTGTGCGTGCGTGCGTGCGTGCGTGCGGGTGCGCGCCTGGACGTGCGCGCGGGTGTGCGCGTGTGGTGTGTGTGTGTGTGTGTGTGTGTGTGTGTGTGTGTGTGTGTGTGTGTCTTAGTCTGTTTGTTCTCTGTCCATGTGTGTGTTCATAAATGAAAGGATGGAGGTCGCTTGAGTGGTCAAACTGGTGGTAGAAGCTAAACCCTAGGGATGTCATATGCCGGTCTGGTAGAAGCTAACCCTAGGGATGTCATATGCCGGTCTGGTAGAAGCTAACCCTAGGGATGTCATACGTCGGTCTGGTAGAAGCTAACCCTAGGGATGTCATACGTCGGTCTGGTAGAAGCTAACCCTAGGGATGTCATATGCCGGTCTGGTAGAAGCTAACCCTAGGGATGTCATATGCCGGTCTGGTAGAAGCTAACCCTAGGGATGTCATATGCCGGTCTGGTAGAAGCGAACCCTAGGGATGTCATATGCTGGTCTGGGGATGACCTTATCTTGAGAGGTAGCATGTGCCGTGCGTCAGTCCAGCTGAGACATCGTTGGAGTGCATGGTCTTTTCATCAGTTAACATGTATCATCTGACTGATTTCCAATACATGGAGAAAGCTAGTTTTAGGAGTCTTTGGATCACGGTCACCATATCCAAATCCTATGACATAGCAGAGCTAAAACACAAACACATATGCACATCCACTGTTTTGGGGACAGGAAAAAGGAGCCCCATGACAGCAAGTATCTTCAGTAAATAATTCCTTTGTTTCGTCTGGAAGGGAGCCTAAGATGTGAACATTTATGAGCCCTTTACCACAGCCGTAGGAATCAAGGAGTAGCGACACAACAGCGACACATCTTCACTGAGAGGATCCAGCTCTTCAGGTCACAGGCCATGCCCGCCCTTCTCTACAGACGTGTGTCTGTGACACAGCGTCACAGTAAAGATCCAACTCAACACGTCACGTGTGCAATCCGTTCTTGTTTGTGACACAGTATCACACCAAAGGTTGAATTCTAAAGTCACTAGCCTGCGAATGAAGAACTTGCGCTGATGCAGTGTATCATCAAAAAAAAGGGCAGGCATCAGACAGTGCATGCTTCAGACCGATTCCGTCCACTTCATCTGAAGATTGTAAGAGAGATGACTGTGAGACAGAGCAAGTCCAGACAGAAACCTCTAACCACTGTTGTCATGAACCATATAGATGAGGAGCACGGCGGCCAGGTATCTTTACAAGATTCTACGTCCTAGACCATTCCATGTGTGCTGAAGACGGCAGACGTCCTTGATGCTGTCAAAGATGAACAACGTAACGGGGTGGACTGGTCACGACTGACTGAGAGCACAGGACGGTGGAGATGCCTGACTGCAATTTTGCCCTTCTTCACACTCACTGCCACGACTGAGGATCACTAAGCACCATTGATGACACTGGTTGCTATTCATCAACTGGAGGTTGATTTCCATTATGACATTGGAATTGCAATTGAAGAGAGTGTTTTTAAGAATCATTTGCTTTCTACCTGTGCAATTTTGAAGAGTTCATTTCATGTATATACGGTTGTCCATTATACATTTTTTTAATGAAAAAAAAAATAGCTTTTTTCCTTGATGGAATACGTGTATTGCAAAAGGAAGAACCCAGCCTTTTATTTATTTATTTACTCAATTACTTGTCTGTGAGTTTATCTTTTTATTTGTTTATCTATTTACGCATTGATCTGCATATGTATTTGTGTCTTTACGTATTTACCTATTTTTATGTAAATTCAGTGATTTTTTTTTTTACTGGACTTTTTTTTTTTTAAGTACAGTTTGTTTCCGTCAGATCACACTTGCTTCTGAGTCCATGCCTATTGTTGTTGAGCACAGACCCCCCCCCCCCCCCCCCCCCCCCCTCCCCGCTCTCTCTTCTCTCTCTCTCTCTCTCTCTCTCTCTCTCTCTCTCTCTCTCTCTCTCTCTCGCTCTCTCTCGATCTCTCTTTCGCTGTATCTCTCGATGAAAGAAAAGAAGAAAGAAAGAAAGAAAGAAAGAAAGAAAGAAAGAAGAAAGAAAGAAAGAAAGAAAGAAAGAAAGAAAGAAAGAAAGAAAGAACGAAAATGAAAAAAAAAAGAAAGAAACATAAAAATAAAAGAAAATAATACAATTTCCTTTTGCTTTCTTTTTATTCGATACGTACATCTGATATAGAGAGCAGAATAAATACCGGATGAAGAAAAAGGAAGAAGAAAGAGAGGAAAGAAATGACAGGGAAAAGAACGTGATCACACAATCAAAGCAGAAAGCTAACTTTGTTAATAATATACTGGAACTCTAAAGTCACTGACAATTAGTCAGGCAGGAAAACATGGTAGTGATTTTATTGGCGAAGCAATGGCCTCGGTTTTACTACAATACATCTCCTGCTCTTAGATATTATCCAGGATTTTACTTCAATACTGCTTTTTTGCGTGAACAGGGCCAAATCATCAATCAGGTCAGGTTGAAACAACCCTAGGAACATTGACAGAACATTTCGACATTCCTCAAGCAGTGGAGTGGGCAGAGGATGTAGATGGTAAGTCTTGAGTGCAGTTTGCTTCATAATGCACATCGTCTTTCTCACAATCAGAACAAAAAGGAATTGTTGATAGAGATGGCAATGTGAAAGGGCAAGCATAGCAACGGCAGTGGAAAATGCGTAGTGTGTCCTTTTTTTTCAGTAAAGTGTTAGTGTTATGTACAGTCTGTCTCTGCTTAACCTGGCCTCAGAGAGATTTCCCTGACATAAAATATAATGAATGTAACAACGTTACGGCAATGCTTGTGCATCTGCTAGGAACAACATTGAACAAATGGTGGCAACGATTTTCAAATTGTATTTCATGTCTTTAAGCAATTGTTTTCATGATAAGAATTAAATGATCCTGAAAACCATCAGATGACCACACAGCTGACATCTGTTTCAACCATTTAACATTCGTTGCTAAGCTAAGGACGCTGCGATTGAAAAAGGAGTTGTGAGGCGTGGGATGGAAATGGACGTTTTACATATCACAGTTTCAATTCAGAGGTTGGAGAGGGGTGATATATTTCAAGGGTTTCTCCGCTTCTCTGCATGAAACAAAGTCCAACGACTACAGACTGGGAGGATGGGAAGTCCTGAGACATTCTGCTATCTCTTTCTGTGAAAAAAAAAACGTTCACTCTCTGCAGATAGAAAGTAACGGAAATGTTCCCATATGTTTGTTCATGGTCAACTGCCAAGCACTATAGGTTGAAGTTACTGTACGTCTTCCTGCAAATTTACGGTTCAGCAAAAAACGTATTTGGACAAGAAATTTTCCTTACCTTTGAAAAAAAGTCAGCAATCAAAAACCTTAGACAAGGTTTATCACCTTCTCTGTTCCCAACAGTCATTCATTGCATGAC
>JADBJO010012623.1:7500-20000 GCA_016801955.1 Conus betulinus | reverse complement strand
GTTACCAATGTGCGTATATGTGTGCCCATTTTGCGGCCAATTTGAGAAGATAAACAAGTGCTCGTTCTTCGTTTTCATTGTCCTAAAAGTTGTTTTATTCACTGAACAAGTCGAAGGAGGTCGAAACGCATTGTGTTTTGTCTTTTTTGTCCGTTTTGTCCGGAGTAATAATATGTTTCTTCTTTTAAAATTGTTTCAATGTCCTGCAGTCACCTCACTTTGAAACACAATTGTAGGCACCAGTGTCTCTTCTTGGATGCTTCACTGTGTATCGCCAGCCTGACTTACCTTTGGTGACAGAACTGTCAGTGTGTATATAACAATATACGCTTTTATACTTATTTTTTCATCTGCATTTGAATCTCTGTGTTGGTTTGGCCTTCTGCCAATGTTCGACAATGTCTTCCAAGCTCTGGAGCGATGGCAGTGTGGCAGAGCTGTTTGACATGGTCTGGATGCTTTTCCTGTTCGTTCGTTTCTTTGAGTTACGATGACTGGCTCACAAGCTATACATTTTCTTCTGCCTGTCCCATCAATAATTTTCCACGTCCTAGTCGAGTGCCTTTTGTATCCTTGACAGCTGTGTGCAATCAGCTGTGCTTTACAACATACATTTATTTGTTCTAGCATGTGTCTGGCCTCCCTTGAAGGAAGGTGAAGCCCGTATCGCGAAGTTTACACTGGTGTGTCTTACGTAGTTACAAAGACCAATCTCGTTGTTTCATTTTGAGTTCTTTCTAATTCAAGACGATTTCTCTCTTAGGCATTGTTGTAAGCCCTAGTCCTTGATCAATCAAACTGTGTGATACATTCGGTAGGGATGGTGCTGTTCAATGCCTTTGGCTGTCATTGCTTCAGGGGCAGACAGACCTTTTCTTGCGTTTTAAGAATAATGTTCTCAACATTCTTTTCTTTTTCTAATGTCAGCATTTTATCAAAGCCTTCAGTTGGCTCAACTTGAATTCCATTTCTGTTGAGGTCTGCAGGGCCTTTAGTGTATATATGGTATAACACAGTGGAGAGAGGAGAACCTTAAGGTCATCGCATGGAGATGTTACAGGGTTCAGACAACTAGTCTGCAAATTATAGGATGACGGTTCGCTCTTGAAGACGTGCTGCAATCCATCATCTAAGTGTCCTGCTGATTCCATGGTCATGAATGACCTCCACGAGAAGCGAGAAACTGGGCATTTTTGTATTCATCTTCCTGGTATGTAGCAAATGCCAGTGTTTCCTTATTCGTATACTTTGAAAGCCGTAGAGTCGTATGTCCTCATGTGCTTTTATCCGTTTGGTAGCTTTCTTGATTGGAAGGCCAGATTTCTCTATTTTTAAGGGTTTTTTTGCGAGTTGTCCTGATAATTGCATTAAAACGTACTCCAGGTCTAGGTAGGGTATGCTATCCAGAAGAGGACAGAACTCATCTTGTCAGTCTCTACCAGGACATTTTGGATAAAGGCTATGTCACAGAAAGTTGGACACATGGATGCCTGAAAGCTTTTATCTAACCAGGAAAGGATCATCGTCATTTCAGTGGGCCCCATACCCACTATGCAAAATATAGTCGGAAAGGATATGGAAAGAACCATAGCAAGAACAGTTACCAAGAGAGGCAGGACTCAGGTCTTGTCTTGTTTCATCATCATCATCATCATCATCATCATCATCATCATCATCATCATCATCATCATTCTCACTATTTGCTCGTTCTGGCCAGGGGAAACGGGAATGCCAAAAAGAGATATGGCGATACAGGAGTTGAAGAAAGAAAAGGATGCAAAGAAAATCCTGAAGGTAGTCTAGGAAGATGTGGAGGGCAATGAACTACCTAGGGAAATGCACTCCAACGACTTCTCAGCTGGAATGACACATGGCACATCGTACCTCTCAAGATCAGCTGCATCCTCTGATCTGTATATGACTTCCATAATTTTTTTTTTTTTTCAAACAGATCAATTGGCCTTACAACCTCCTCCCTTATTACGAACAGATAGACAGATTGACAGAAACACACACACACACACACACACACACACACACACACACACACACACACACACACACACACACGCATACTCGTAACAAGAGTCTGAATGTTAAGAGCGCTGAAAAGATAAAGAAGAAGAAGGAAAAAAAGCTGCGAATTAACGTTCCTCCACTCCACTCCCCCCCCCCCCCCCCCCCCCCTTTCCCCTATCCTACCCTCAGCACATAAGCACAGGAATTTACGAGAATAGAAACTTCCAAATAGTACCATTTACACTAAAAGTAGAAGATTCTGAGGGGAGCTCAGCAGTAACCGCGCCAGTGCTGACGATCTAAAAACAAAACAAAGCAGAACATACACAAGACAGAAGACAGCCCATGTGAGTATTCAGCAGGGTCGGAGATGAAAATCATTTCCATGACAGCTGCACCAGATAAACATGATTTGAGACAATTATTCAGAGAGCAGCTGTGTCATGATATACCTGACGAAAAAAAAAAAAAATGCCTAGTGAGATGCTCGGAAATATGTGCTGGGCTGCATACATACAATAGCATGATGACTGGCACCACATGCTGGTGATTACATAATGGCCATCTGCATAAACATGCAAAGTGTCTGAATGTCTGACATTCATGCTATCGCCATGTTGTGTCTATCAGTCTTTATGGGTTCTAGTGACAATTAAAGTCAGAATCTGAGGCTTAGCCACGCGTGGGCACACACACACACACGCACACACACACACACACACACACACACACACACACACACACACAGAATAATGTTTTGGAGAGCGAGCGAGCGAGCGAGCGAGAGAGAGAGAGAGAGAGAGAGAGAGAGAGAGAGAGAGAGAGAGAGAGAATTTCACACTCAAATCTGAGCGCTTATGTTAGTCTCTCTCTCTCTCTCTCTCTCTCTCTCTCTCTCTCTCTCTCTCTCTCTCTCTCTCTCTCTCTCTCTCTCTTTATCTCTCTCGCTCCAAAACATTATTCTCCATACGTATATGCGGTGTCTCTTCCATACGTTGGGCTTATTGCTCTAATCATATACGAATAATGCTATAATTCATCCAGGCAGCTTCTGTTAAAATTAATGCTGTCATTGCCTCCTCGATATATGGATTTTTCTCCTTACACCCGATGCAACCCTACATGATCTGTTCATATTAACACCACATAAATGCTCACATAACTCAATCATTGGTTGTGGATTTCTTGTTCTGTAATCGTAAATACATGCATTAAAAACGCTGTCTCTTTCGTTTATGAGTAAACACTAGTCTGTCTGCTACTCGGCAGATGCAGTATGTATGAGCTTTTTTCTGCCAAAGTATTCAATTCCTCTTATGCATGATTTTTTTTTCGGCTGTACGATATCGGAAGGGGGTATTGACGCACGCACAATACCACAGTCACATTGACAAAGCATGCAATAACTCTGTCGTCGTATTTCTGAAGTTTCTCTGAAAACAGATGAACAGTGTTATTTATAGATGTTGAATCCTTCTCCAGTTTGTTTACACACGTTTGGCTTGCCAGTCCCTTGCTACCTGATCAGTAGTGTGTGTGTGTGTGTGTGTGTGTGTGTGTGTGTGTGTGTGTGTGTGTGTGTGTGTGTGTGTGTGCAACAAAGTAATGCCTTCAGCCTGTATCCTACATTGCTTTGAAGTTGATTAATGATACTATCTGTTTTCCAGACAACACATCATTATCAATTTCTATCAGCAAGCGCATTTTTTCTGGCATGTATACAGCTCACAAAGTTTTGAGGACCACTTGCATATTGCATTGTTTAGATGAGTGTTAGTCATCTGTGGGTGGCGTGGTGTTTAGAACGGCTCCTATGGCCAGCATATGACGTCAATGCACAAGCAGGCCTCAGACTATGACAGGTATTGATAATGATTGCGTGTACAAATCAAGGTTTCCGAAAAACAAATAGTCTAGTCTCATGGTGAAAGCACTGTGCTCTACAAAGCAAATACTTGCAAGTGTCAAAACGCCTGGTCAGACAAACGTGCATGTATTGCAGATATGGGGCCATTCAGTCCCCTGACACACTTTGCATATAGAGAGATATGTAACAATGGCCTGCCAAACCATCCTCCTCAAACCCTTCAAACTCCCCATCCCACCCCACCTCCCACCCCCCACCCCCCCCCCGCCCTGCGCCCCATCTCTCTTCTCTCTTTGTCTCACACAGGGCAGTTAGGATTATCAGTCAGTTTGGGTCATTTTTCAATGCCTACTTTCGCCCCTCAGCCCTTTCCTCCTTTTCCTCCCTCCCTTTATCCACCTGGCTGTCTCTTGTTGCAAAGTGACTACGCCAAGACATATACCAACGACCGAGAGAGGAACAAAGAATTTTGACATGACAGCAGTGCAAGCTGCCATCTCCACTCTTCTCCCCATCACCTCTTTCCACTTCTGCTTTTCTGAGTGGAACATGCATCTTGTAAATATGTATAACTCCAGGCAGAGATCTCTGTGACCACTGTCGTCACTTCAGAGAAGCCGACAATCTCCCCACCTCCTTTCCCTCCCACTTACCCTAGATGCAGGAACAATGGCCGTGGGACATTGAGCAATCTACCCATGCGTTACACTGTTGCTCATACCGGCCAGATGTCTGTGTGTCTGTGTGTCTCACAAGTGTGGACATCGTAGTTCATTTGTCAGCTTAATACTGATGGATATCAACATCTGAGACAGCCATCACGGTTCTCAAACTTATTATCTCACAAAGCAGGTGGTGGAGAATGATTGTGTCATTCCAGATCAATTCCCCCTGCCACCTCCCCTGCCTCTTTCTCGTCTAGAATGATATCATTGGCTGCCCTGTTCCTCTGGCAGACTGTCAATCAGGCATCACAGACAGGCTGTGTAGCTTAGCTCACAGAAAGGAGAGGTCAAGCCTCCTCACCTCACTGCTCCACCAAAGGCTGTAAGACTGACCACAGCCAGTGACACACACACTGGTGTATACCAGGAGGGGGATGGTCATCTCTCCTACTCTGAGATCCTGTGTCAATTTTCACTGATCAGTCCAGAAGAACTGTAATATAAAACTAATTTCCTAAGTCCTAAGACTATGCAGTGCTTGTATTTAGGCCATAGGTTTTGATTGTGCAGCTTTATGCTTTTTGATGAAGTCTTCCAAGGTAATGAATAAATATTCTCTTTTGACTGTTTAACTTATTGTCACTATTTAGTGAAAAATGTTAAGAAGATTAAGGAATGTCATTTAAAAAAAAACAGTATACTCTTTTACCAATACTTGGAACTATCTATTAAGATGACTACTGAATACTATATTCTGATAGGACAATTTTATGCCTATAATGAGTGAAACTGTTAAGGTGATTTAGGAATAGCGTTGATTGGCTTAATGATTGATAGCAAGTGACTGTACACAACATGTGCGCTTTGTCTAAGTGTGTTCCAGCTAAGTCTTAACCAAACCTCTGGACACCAGTTCAGTTTACCAAAACATCCTATCTGTTTATGTAGAGTTAAAGTGTGAAAAAAGTCAACCCAAACCAAGACTGATTTAGAATTATTTATTGAGTTGTACATCTCACTATCGTATACACAAGGAGCGTTGGAGTGTGAAAGTACGGTTAACTTGTGTGAGTCCTTTGTAGTCCATATGTAAGTTCTTGTCTGAACTCATCTCTAGTAATCCCATCCCCTCCTCACCCAGGAGAGACTCGAACCTGCACTTCGTGTGTAATCAGTCGTCTTATTCTTGTCAGAAACCTGGTTTTGACTGGACAATTCAAATTTCATGAAGGTCATTTGGCTCTATACAGGAATGGGGTGACATGACAATTGCCAGCCACACCATCTCTACAACAACCCCTCCTCCCCCACCTTCTACCCATCCCCATCTGTCTACCCCCCTCTCTCTCTCCCTCCCCCCCTCTCTCTCTCTCTCTCTCTCTCTGTGTGTCAGTGTCTCATGAATAACAATTAAAGATTTTTTTTATCCTTCAACCCCCTCCTCCTCCTCCCCTTTGCCCACAGTCTGGTGGACGTTTTATTTGATACTGGCTGACCCCATGTCAGTCACCAGTGTCACTCCCGCTTCCTCTCTCCCCTTTCTTCTTCGCTAATCTAGTCGTACAGTTGATTGCCCGTGGTTGAAACAAGGGGCACATACTCTCTCTCTCAGCTGTGTTCAGACCCCCCCCCTCGCCCATCTCCCTCTCTCTCTCCACTCACCGTAGCCACGAGGAAAATGTCTCGCACGTATCTCACAGCCAAGATAATGTGGCTTTGTTAATTCGCATAAATGCAAAACATGTCGCAAAGGTCTAAGAGATAGTGTTCTCGACTCTTTTACGCAATTTCTCACATGGTAGGTGATAAGGGACGACTTCCCATTCCATATCACTGCTCCCGTCTCTGATTAGTAACATTCCCCTCCCCCCTCCTCTCTCTCTTTTTTCTGTAGTGATATCATAGGCTGTCATGTTTCTCTGACAGCTTGTTAATCCGACAGCATCAGTGACCATATGTGTAGCTTAGCACAAGAAAGGAAAAACCAAGTCTACTCACTTCACTTCTCTCCGAAGGCTGTAGGACTGATCACCACCAATGAACCAAAACTGAACGACAGGTACATAGTGGGATGCTCATCTCTCCTATTCTGAAATGCTTTGTAGAGTTTCACTAATCAACCCGGAAGAACGTTAAGTTGAGCTATGTTTCAAAGTCTTGAGACTATGCATTGCTTGAATGAATGCCTTATGAACAGTACAACTTTACGCTAATACATCGTGACATCTATCAATAGGGTGAATGAGTATTCTATTGTAATAGTTAGTTTGCCACAGCTCCGTGAAAACTGTTAAGATGCTTGGTTAACATTCTATATCAACAACATGAGTTTTTTGCCAGTATTCAACACTATCTGTTAAGATGATCACTGAATAATACCTTCTGACAGGAAAAACAGTATGCCTATGCCTGGTAATAACTGTAAAGCTGATTTATGAATAGAAGAAATGTTGACTGCTGTACCTTTTCCAGATAACTTGAAAATATAAAGGTAAAGAAAAAAGGTACCTTTCAGAGAACCCTTCAACGTTTCGTGCTGTAAGCACTTGGTCACGAAGTGAAGTGTTGAGGTTGTAGGGGAAGCTGGCAGGTTTCTTGTGACCACAGTTCAGCCAAGAAGGTGTGGGGGGGGGGTGAACTGTGTTAATATGGTCAACAAAAGGGGGTGGGGCAAAGAGGGGGTGGGGAAAGGTGGGAGGGAGATATACCCGATAATAATATTTTCTTAGTTTTGGTAAGGTGTCAGAGAACTGTGTGTCCTGTCTTCTGGAACATAGCCTTTATAGAAACTGTCCCGGTAGAGACTGAAAAGATGGGTTCTGTCCTCTTCTGAAAGCTATTAAGATCAGGATAACGTAGTTTGTGTGGACCGGGGGCTTTATTCATTTTTATTTTCAAATGAGTGGTTTGCTGATGAGGACAGTTTGGTCAGCTCTGGCAGAGCATTGGCTAACGTCTCTTACTTGTGCGCTGGAAGGTTCTGAGTTTGAGCTATCATAAACATTGGTTTGTGGAACTTTTCGTCTCTGACTGGATCATACTCATAGAGAAGTGTGTCCTGAGCTCAAATAGGAAAACTGAAGTTTCTACTCAGGCTTCACTTAGTGAATGAATGCATTCAGCGCTGCAGGTATCTGTATCTCTCAGGCCTTGCCTCTGTCATGAAAGGAAGCGAAATGGGGAACCTTATCATGTATCAGACCAGGATAGAACGCCACATCCTCATCTTGATAACTTTGGTCATTCCTGGTCATCATCGTTTTACTAGTGATATGAACCTAGCGAGATGGAGTCGAGGAAATTCTAGGACAGCTCTTCTAGATTTGATTAACAGATTTTAAACAGTAAACAAGTGGGGTAGTCTTTGCTCCCATAAGGAAACCTAACACAAAGTAACTTTTATTCAAGACTGGCACAGCCTTTTAAACTTGAATAAAGTCAGACAAATACAAAGACGAACAATCTAATAGTGGTGGAAAACAAGCGCAGGCCAACAACTAACTTGTCTTCATAGTAATGACTTGGCAAAACTTTGAACTTAAGGAGGGAGGGGGGGGGGGGGGGGGGGGGGGGGGGCACGAGGTTGAAGATGTAAAAACTGGGAACATAAAATTAAGAAAATATGAAAACTCTTCACTGGCTGCATTTTTTTCATATTTTCTTAATTAGCAAAGACTACCCCACTTGTTTACTGTTTATTGTTTACTGTTCCCTGCCTCATTTCATTTCCAATTAACAGATTTTAGTTCAAAGAAAAGGGTAGACTTGGCTGTTAGAGGATAACTATGATGAGTTCATAGCATCAACACACACAGCCGGGCGATTCAGGTTTTATCTGCGTTGTGCAAGATTCAGAACCAATGCCCTGTGAAAAAGAGTCTGTCAACACAAAGAATATGACAGATACCTCACCTTTCGCCTTTATCTACGACTGAGGATAGACAACCGTGAAGAGCTCTATGTCAACATAGAGAACTGGGCAGGTTACCTCATATATACGTTTTATATATGACTGGGGATAGAAAACAATGAAAAAACGATATGTAAGCACGCGGGATTCGATGTGTCAACTCATCCCTACCTTTTGCACAGAACTAAAAATCGACAACTTTAAAGAACACCTTATGAACGTAAAAGCTCGGAGCGTTACTTCATCATTATCCTTTTGTATAGCATTGAGGATACATCATTGTGAAGAATACTATGTCAACAGCCCAGCATGTATCCAAATACTGACAGAAAATGTCAATTCCAGAAGGCAGTGGATATTGCAAAAGAAAACCATAAGATCAAGAATGACATGCAAACCAACACACAGGGGCTGTGGTCAACAGAAAACAGGTGCTAATCACAGGCAAAAGGCAAATCCAGAAGAGACATGGCAAGATAGAACTTGAAAAAAGATGAGGACACAAAGAAAATTCACACACTCACACACACACACACAAAGTCAGAGAGAGAGAGAGAGAGAGAGAGAGAGAGAGAGAGAGGAGAAGGAGGAGGATAAAGAGGAGGTGGAGGAGTACAGGAGACAGAGAGAGGGGAGAGAGAGAGAGAGGGGAGAGAGAGAGAGAGAGAGAGAGAGAGAGAGAGAGAGAGAGAGAGACAGATAGACAGACAGACAGAGACAGAGACAGAGAGAAGACAAGACAAAACAAAGTTTTATTTGAGCTATGCCTTCTGCCTATGTTAGAGGGGCGGGGAGTGTTAACAAAAGGAAATCATATCATAATATCGTACATAAGATGAATAAAGTCAGTCGATACCGTCTTTAACCGCGAAAAGAGGGGGAAGGGCGAGCACAGGTGGGGGAGGGGGGTGGGGTAAGGGTCGGGTGGGTTGGGGTGGGGGTTGGAGGGAGGATGACAAAAAGTAGCATGTTCATATGTATGCAAAATTGATCATTAACATTATATACACATTGATTTCTGAGAGTAAAGGCTTTAGACAGATACAGGGCAAGGGGCATACACATTCTTGTATCAGAAAGCAGTAGGCTTATATTAAACACATTTGGGTGGGAACAATATTTGGGTGGGAAATACATTTCTCGGATAGCTTTCTAGTAAGTACAAACCAATATAAAATGTAATTCTGATTCTTCAGAATAAGAACAAAATGGGCAATAGTGTTTTCTTTCCTTTTAGGATATCTATATCGGTGGGATTTCAACTGCAAGACACCGAGTCCGATTCTTGACAAATGTTTTCTGAGAGCAGGGTTTTTAAACAGTGAATAGATATGTCGGGACATAACTTAATTGCCTGAACGAATAGAATCTGAATCTCTTCTTTCTTTGCTATTATTCTAGAATCGATATCCTGTAAATGGCAATCAAATAGTCTTTGCTTAAAGATGCACACAAAAGATTTAACATTTTCAACTCCTTGGTTTCTCCCAAACGAAACCAAAGCCGTATCTAAACAAAGTAAACAAACGTTGGCTACCCAGTTCTTACCGTTGCAAAACAGAGCATAGAGCATTTTGCAAGATTTCTTTGGAATACAGCTTTCGTCCATACGAGTTAGCTTAACCAATACTTAATGCATTTTATAAATGTCCGAATATAAAGTTGTTATATCCCAAATTCACTGCACACAAGTGCACTTGGTGTTTTTATACTCACATTCAACATACGTTTAATGGCTAGCAGATGTCTTTTCAATAACTGTATGATCTGCAGTCAGACCCCATACTTGAGATCCATGTGTCAAGATAGGTTAAATTGGGCAATCAAAAAGCTTAAAGAAAAGTTTGGGATTATTTCTCCAAGTGACCCATAAAAATTTCAAAACACTAAAAAACACCTTCGCTTTCAGAGTCGTATCCTCCCGTGAGTATGAAAACGTTAAGCCTGTAGATACTATTACTCCAAGGTATTTCTGGCTGGACACCTTTATACAACCATTTTTCTCGACAAGCGATATGGTCTAAATATTACTCCTTTAGACTTTTCTTTATTGACAGTTAGTTGGAGTCAGCCAACAGTGCTACTTAATGTGTTCAGCTGGTGCTGAAGACCCACTATGGTGTGGGGAAAGAAGAACGACGTAATCAGCAAATAACATGACTAGAATCTGTAATAAGTCAGGTGACAAATTTATTCCGTGTTTACCATATGTCACGATGTCATTAGCAAGCTCGTTAATGAACAGAGGAAAAAGAATAGGGCTGCAGTTGTCCCCCTGTTTTAACCCACGGGGGCACATAGAAGCTTCAGTAAGATCATTATTTGCTCGGTCTCTAACTTTCACAACTTGATAATATACTCCTAATAGCTCAGTACATTTTGCCTTGAATACCATTTTTACGAAAAATTAACCACAAATTATTTCGATTTACTAACTCAGAGGTTTTTTTTAAAATCAATAAACGCAGCATAAAGTTTCTTTCCAGAAGACAACTGTGTTAGCACCAGACTTATTAAAGTAAATATCTGATCAACTGCCTATAGCTCTTTCTCAATCCGCTTTGTGATTCGTTTAATATATTATTTCTTTCACCCATTGTATCAAGCGTTTATTTATGATATAAGTATACAGTTGCCATAAATGTTTAGCAATGAAATACCTTTACAGTTGTCTGGCGAATTAGTATCGCCTTTTTGTGTATCGGGTGTATACTGATTCGGACCAGATAAGTGGAAAAGTCCCAGAATCATACAATTTATTGAAAAAAAAAAAAATGGTGATGAATGAAATAATGAAAGGAAGAACGTGTTTATAAAACACGCCACTAAATCCATCTGGTCCGGCCGCTTTTCCATCCTTTAAAGCTCTGACAGCATCTTTAGCCTCTGAGATTGTTATTTCTGAGTCAAATGTGGTGTTCTCTATATAATTTTATTATTAGCAAACCACTGACTCTCAAATCAAACATCAAAAACGTTGTCTCTCTGTAATATTTCATCTTGGATAGAATCATCATTGAAAACCTTATAAACTGATCATACCAACCATTATGATAGAAGTTTCTGGGATTTTATTAAAAACGCTTTGATTTTATAGTTCTCCAAAATGTCTTGGGATCGTTTTTATTTGCCTCTAGTAAATCTAGCGTGCCGTTTTAACGTCGGCGTTTTTCTTATTCAAAAGCCATTTGTAATCCCTTTGCTTATCAACGTATATGTGTCTGAGTTCTTCTGCTTGTTTTTCATTACTACAGTTAGTAAAGTTTCTCAGAGAGCGTTGTAACTCTGATTTCATTTCACTGCATTCGGAATAAAAACCAGGGACTATTTTGTGTTTTTTCTTTATTCTATTTGTTTCTTCATGCACTGCCCAGTGAGAGCCAGACCTTCACAGAATGTATTCAACGCTGAATTTACATCATTATCAATCAGTTCTGTAGCCTGATTAAAAATGCATGTAAGTATGTGACGTACATGCTTGAGCAGTAAAATTTCTTAGAGCGCGTTGTAACTCTGATTTCATTTCCCTGCATTTGGTATCAAACCAGGGACTATTTTGTTTTTTCCTTATACTATTTGTTTCTTCATGCACTGCCCAGCGAGAGCCAGGCCTTCATAGAATTTCCTCAACGCCGAATTTACATCATTATCGATCAGTTCTGTTGTCTGATTAAAAATGCATGTAAGTATGTGACATAAATGCTTGATGATATTCGTTAATCTTTTCCGGGTCCAAACAACTTTTCTATCACAGTCTTCACTGGCTTCGTAGAAACATTTACTACAGACGTTGCAGGACTGAACGTAAGTTCTACAGGTAAATGTTTACATTCAACAGTATGTGGAACACCCCGCAAGTTTAAGGTGTATTCAGAAGTACATCTTGACATAAGAAAAGAATCAATAACACTTGATCTATTATGGGTAATATATGTAAATTCACCATTCTTATCTCCTGGTCGAAGACTATTTAATATAAAAAATGAAAATTGTTCACATAATTTAAGCAAGTATTGGCCAAAATTATTTGTTGTATTAT
>JADBJO010012623.1:0-2500 GCA_016801955.1 Conus betulinus | reverse complement strand
AGCTCCCCTTTGGTGTGGGAGCACTGCTGATCCTGCCAGTCGTCCTGACCACACGAGCTGAGGAGGTAGGAGTAAGTACTAAGTGGGTTGGGAGCGGCCCGCAAACAGCTACATTTATGTTAAGTTGTGTTGAGCCTCACTTTTCTAATGGTTGTATGGGTTTTCAACGTGAAGATGAACGATTTATAATGTTGATGTGGTCGGGGAATAACCATCTGTCAATGTAAGCTTATCCACTGTGGAGAGAGCGCAGTGAAGAAAGTAAAGAAAAGAGAAAGACATTCTTTAAAAGAGGACAGGGGAGAGCAGTCACAAATCTTAGTTGTGTGGCACCTTTAAGCAAGGATTGCGGCCCTTCCCCTCCTCGCGTTTCTCCCAGCGGCGGGGAGAGGTAGTGTGTATGTGAGCCTTCGTGTGTAGCCATTCTGTCAATGCTCTGTTCTCTGCTTGTCTTCACTCTTCTGACTCCCCCTCTGGCATTGAGATTTTGATCTTTGGGAGTGCTGAGGAAAAGGGGTGGGTGGGGGTGTGTCTCTGTTGTCTCCTTGTGCGGTTCTGTGAGCGCCTGTGTGTGAGCTTCTCAGCGCGACTGACCTTTCAGCCCCAGCCCTCTTCCTCAGAATATCAGGGGACTAGATGACCAGCCCCCCTTTTTCACTTCGGTTCCCCCAGGTCCCAGCGGGCAGCCAGGACACCAGGGCCACTGAACTGGGGACCGTCATTCCTCCAGGCCCCAGGCAGCCAGGGCAGCCAGGACACCAGGGCCACGGAACTGGGACCGTCATTCCTCCAGGCCCCAGCGGGCAGCCAGGACACCAGGGCCACGGAACTGGGACCGTCATTCCTCCAGGTCCCAGGGCAGCCAGGAGACCAGGGCCACGGAACTGGGACCGTCATTCCTCCAGGTCCCAGCGGGCAGCCAGGACACCAGGGCCACGAAACTGGGACCGTCATTCCTCCAGGCCCCAGCGGGCAGCCAGGACACCAGGGCCACGGAACTGGGACCGTCATTCCTCCAGGTCCCAGCGGGCAGCCAGGACACCAGGGCCACTGAACTGGACCGTCATTCCTCCAGGTCCCAGCGGGCAGCCAGGACACCAGGGCCACTGAACTGGGACCGTCATTCCTCCAGGCCCCAGCGGGCAGCCAGGACACCAGGGCCACTGAACTGGGACCGTCATTCCTCCAGGTCCCAGCGGGCAGCCAGGACACCAGGGCCACGGAACTGGGACCGTCATTCCCCCAGGTCCCAGCGGGCAGCCAGGACACCAGGGCCACTGAACTGGGACCGTCATTCCTCCAGGTCCCAGAGGGCAGCCAGGACACCAGGGCCACTGAACTGGGACCGTCATTCCTCCAGGTCCCAGCGGGCAGCCAGGACACCAGGGCCACTGAACTGGGACCGTCATTCCTCCAGGTCCCAGCGGGCAGCCAGGACACCAGGGCCACGGAACTGGGACCGTCATTCCTCCAGGTCCCAGCGGGCAGCCAGGACACCAGGGCCACGGAACTGGGACCGTCATTCCTCCAGGTCCCAGCGGGCAGCCAGGACACCAGGGCCACGGAACTGGGACCGTCATTCCTCCAGGTCCCAGCGGGCAGCCAGGACGCCAGGGCCACGGAACTGCGACCGTCATTCCTCCAGGTCCCAGAGGACAGCCAGGACGCCAGGGCCACAGGGCTGCGACCCACTGCCAGAGACGACGGGGTTGCCTGTCCGTGCAACAGCCGTAGCAACTGGACACGAAGGCCCTGAACTGTCCCCAAAATGTACATGTCACTTATCTGGGGGAGAGAGATAACTGCTATGTGCGCGTGTGGAACAGGGGTGTGTGATTGAATCTTTGTACTTTGGTTTCTTCTTTTGTCTTTAATTCGTCTATCCTTTTGTTTTCATCGTCACCCATGTTTTAGGTCCTTTCTTTTCAAGCCCCTCCCCCATATATCTTTTCATCCCGAACTTAGTGGGAGTAAGGTTGGGAAAGGCGAGGGGATGGGGGGGGGGGGGGGGGAGAAGTTGGGAAATCTTTTCATTGGTCAGGGGTAGCTAGGTCGTCCCGCCATCTATATTCGTTATACATCTGTTTGAAGAAATGAAAGAAGTGTGAATGCGAAATTGTTCGTGGTCTGCTGTTGGGCGCGTCCGCGGGTGAAGGAGACGGCCTTCAGAGGAAACGTTTTTAGACCTGACGTGACAGTCGGAGACGAAAATCCTTTTCATGAGAGCAGCGCCAGGTAAAATGATCTGAGACAATAATTCAGAGAGCAGCTGTCTCATGGCATACCTAAAGCAACGTCCTAAAGAGATGTTCGGTAATGACGATCAGTGAAGCCAACATTGCAAAATGGTGCATAGCTGCATACCTATGAAAGCATAATGTCTGGCACCACGTGCTGGTGATGACATGATCGTAGTATGCAACATCACATAAAAACGTGTGAATGTCTGATGTTTTGATATTGCCCATGTGGTGGCTGTCAATGGTTTTGGGGGGGGTTC
>JADBJO010012622.1:20000-56907 GCA_016801955.1 Conus betulinus | reverse complement strand
AGAGAGAGAGAGAGAGGAGAAGAGAGAGAGAGAGGATCTAGAGAGAAAGAGAGGAAATATCACTCATGCACACCCACACACACACACAAACACACATCTCCTCTCTCCTCCTCTCTCCTCTCCTCTTCTCTCCCTTCTCTCATCTCTCCTTCTTTTTTACTTATCATCTTTTTTGCTGTAATTTTTAACCAGTGTTGTGTCCCTCCTACGCCGTGTGTGTTCTGTATCATTGTTCAACCCAGTTCGAAGAGACAAGGAGCTGCCTATTTGTCCTTCGTTCTCATTGTCTTGAATTTCATGCCTAGTCTAAAAAAGATACCAAAATAGGTCGAAACGCGTTGTGTTTATAATGTAATTTGTTTTAGCCACTCACTTGGCAGTGCAGTACTTTTGTCTTTGGTCTTGTTCTAGTTTCCGCCTGCAATCACACCACTTGGAAGCCTAAAACAAACAAACAAAAAAGTCACATGAGATGGTGCATCTCTTAAAGATTTCATCGAATCTGCTGTCACTTGTTTATCGCTGACATGATGCAAGTCCAACACATACGCAAATTGTGTTGTGTGTGTGTGTGTGTGTGTGTGGTGTGTGTGTGTGCTTGCATACAGTAGTTGTGTCAAGCTTGTAATTTAAGTGGTGTGTACATTTTATGGTCTGAAACGGTTACGTTTAACACTCGAATAGTCGCAGGTGAGAGAGAGAGAGAGAGAGAGGAGAGAGGAGAGAGAGAGAGAGAGAGAGAGAGAGAGAGAGAGAGAGAAGACGAGAGAGAGAGAGAGAGAGAGAGAGGAGTCTCCTTGTTTTGTTCAGTGTGCTCTGTGCTGTCATATCTGCTATGCAAGTTGGTGTGGTAAGCAGCATTCGTTTGGAGTTATTGGCGTGTCTTCATTTCATACTGTGAGACCGAGTTACCCTACATGTCAGCTGTTTAGTGTTCACAGTTACCTAACTCGTTGAAGATTTACTTTTACACCAGTATAGCAGCTTTAGGGTCAATGCACATGGGGTGGTCATGTCAATGATGAAGTGAAGGTCAAGTATTATACATAGTTAACAGTATTGCATAGTTAAGGGTATTACATGCACTGTGCTGGAACATGGATATATGTTATGGTTGTGACTGGTTTATGCATGCATCTGTTATGACTTCTCTGCTGCCTGAGGCGTGTAAGCAAGCTATGATCAAACGGAAGCTCAAATTCCTGTCAGATTAGTGGCCTACATGCTCATGCGCATACCAACAACCCTTTGCAATTTTGTAAAATCATCGTGTTATCAAGTTTAACATCAACTTGAGCAATTTCACCAGTATCTGGCATGTCTTTGTTGCTAACACTATTTACATTAAAGGTAACTGGAAGATTGTCATTTCCAAGGGTCTTCTCCGGTCGATCAGTCCTAGATCAGGTGATACCAGTGACGTCTGTTGCTTTTTGTTTTGTGTCTTGGGCCAGCTGGGACTCTAGTAATAGATCCATTGTTTGAGACAATAGAAATGAAATCAGCGTTATTTTCTACAAAACTGTTATTCGCGACTTTTGAACAATTGGTGTCCTGAGAAGGGGCGTGTGCATTTAAGTCTCTAAGTACTTTCGGTTTTTTTTCATTTGTTTTGACCTGTGTGTGTTTTCTCCATGAGGGCCATTGGGACAATACACACAGATGATGTTATATACTGATTCATTATGGGCTTTCATTGCGCTGCATCAGTGGCAAACTCCTTCTATGTATCTGGTGGTCCTGGATAGGCGATGATGGTTGAATGTTGTTAGTCACATATTTCGTAAATGGCACACAGAACAGTCATGTGTAATTCGTTTATGTTAAAGAGTGGCTGGAAGTAATTTAACAAAAAGTCATTCACTACTGCCAGAGCACAGCCTTTATCCACACGTGAAATCTTTGTTAGCTTCAAACGTAAGTGTTTTCACACTATCAGTGACAGAGTGTGGTGAACAGCAGCTAGTCAGTGAAGCGGAGAGAGACAGCGAGCCACTCACGTTACACATCGCTGGTGCGTATCTTCTGTAGGACTGGACTCAGCTGAAGGCAAAAACACACCGGATCTGAAAAGTTCTCTTTTTGGGTTATGTGCAACACGGTAGATGTGTTGCAACCAGTCCCGTCCTGTTCGTTGTCCATCCGCCACACTACGGTCTGCCCTGGGGGCATGTACACCTTCCACTGTATCCTGTACAGTTGCCAAAGACAGGGGTACCTGGGCGAGACACACAGCCTTTACTAATTAGATAAAGTTTGTCTGATCACTGGGAAGAGAGAAATGCTTCCTTCTGTATTGCCGTGTGTTTTTTTTCACCCTGTTGCTCTTGACTGAACGAGATTTTACATCGCTACTCGGTGATCTTGTCGTTCATTTTGATTATTCGATCTTTTGTTTCATGTTCCAAGGTCCATGAGGTTCATGAATGTCACGGAGCGAAGCTCACAATCGGAAAAGAATAGCATAAGACATTCTGGTGTATTGTTTGTGATCGCGCAAAGGGAAAAGTAACCATATGCAAAGCCGTCTTGTTGTGGGAACCGTTTTGTAAGAAAAAAATCTGCGATGGAAATCGGTTTCTGGCTGGTTGACCTGTATTTCCATCGTTTATGTGTACATTCGGAATGGCCGAAATGTTCAAGTCTACAATGTTCTGAAAATAAATCTGCTAAATTTAGGATGAAGAGACTGCCAAATCGATGTTCGATTGAAAACGGTTCCAAGTGAAGCAGGCTGAACAACATATCTGAGTCAACCATCGGACAGCAGTATCATTGCAGCCTGCATTCCCCACCTTGCAGAAAGACCGTTCAAAGATGAGTTCAGAATACGTTCGCTGTTCATCGTGTCTCTGCACGCTGGATCATGGATCGCGGTCTTCTGTCAAGAGAGAAACTCTGGTCCGTCCAGATTCGTGCACCAATGGTTCGTTCTGTTAGGAACAACCTTTCTAGACCGTCATTTACGTCATGTTCGTTGTGAGAGATGTGAACAGTCCTTTTGAATCTTTCATTGTTGAAAACATGTTAAAACAACAACGGCAAGCAGAGGTGCGCAGACCTCCGCCAGGGTCGAATATATCATGGATCTGATCCGCCGGATCTGCACCAAAAGTTCATGGGTTCGTCCGTGGGTCACATTCAGTCTCTACATCCTGTGTTTTGTTCAAATTGGTTCTGAGCTTTCCTGCTGACTAGCAAATAAACTATTAACAAAGAAACCGTCAAATAATCAGCTGCCATGCTGAAGTGGATAGCGTCGCAGATTCGTGGCTTGGAAGTCGTTGGCTCGATTCGCATCAGAGCCATGTGGGTACTTTTGGACCTAACTGGCTCCTAGCCAGAGGTGACTATGCTACGGGCTCGGTTGGGGAGAGGACTGAGACCACACAGTCGAGTTTCATCCCACATAATGGACGCGTCTCTGAGAGTGTTGCTCAAATTTCCTGATTAACACTGCAAGTATGTGCTTCTTCCAGGCCTGGTTAATGGCAGGATGAATTATGAAAGTAAGCGTAGAATACAGCCCTGTCATGCAGCCTCAGATCAAAATGGAAACATGTAGCATAATGTCTATCATCCTCATTCTCATCGATTAGCATGAAACATAAAAAAAAAAAAAAAAAAAAAAAAACGTCTTAAATTCTGTGGCCCTTCATGCCCTGCTCTCATAATGATCTCAGTTTTGATGTCGTCTTCATGTCTATGGTCTTTGATTCCATCAAGGTCACCAGTCTCGGCAAGTTCATGGCAACAGTTGTTGGACGAACGTGGTGCAAACCCTCCAGAGGGAGAGCTCATACACACTGGCTCTGCTACTAAGCAATTATTGTCGTCAGTGGGGGCTCAGTAGGTGGTGTCCTGCGCATGTTGGAATAGAACAGGCACCACTGAACACCGACGTGACTCGGCAGCAGTGCAGTGTCTCCTCCAGTACGTTGCCTCTTGACGAGTTGACATTGACTTCCCCCTGTGGATTGTCGGTGCTGGGGGGGCTGCGGTGGGCCTGGCCGGGTGGTGGCTGTGGCTATAGACAGGGTGTTGGAATCAGCGGCGTGGGTGTAGTGCCAAGGAGGTGGCGCAGTAAAAGGGACTGCAGAAAAAGAAAACCGCTTTAATAGGGGTGAAAAACAGTGTCCTCGATTTAAGTAATGAAGGAAAAGGAGAAAAAAGAAGAACGTTATTTGAAAAGTGCCTTCATACGACAACACAAACACAGTTTGACCACTTTTAATTGCTGTAAGTCAGCAAGAAAGAACAAAAAGGAAAAGAACAGCATTAACATCCACAAAGATTTTTTTTTTTTTTGGTTTCAGAAAAAAAGAAAGCTTCGAACATAAAACAAGTAAATGATTTTCAATTTGTTTTCGGTGTTATTTTCATCTTTTTTCCATGACTCTGCTTTTCTTCCCCTTCTGTTCCTTGCTCTGTCCATTTCCTGAAATTCTCGAATGGTGGTGAGTTATTCATTATTCATCTTTTTTCTCTTTTTTTTTTTTGCGATTTGGTCGCAGCTTTTTTTTTTTTTTTGTTTTGTTTTTTTGTTTTTGTTTTTTTTTTTTGTTTTAATAGGTACCATCCTTTATTTCGAAAGTTCTTTGTCGTTTGCTTCCTTGATTATGTTTAACCTCTTTGCGATGTTGAACAGGTGAAGGTAAACACAGAGAGATTACAATTACACTCACTGACAAAGGGACATGATCACAAGTTGCCCGACAATCAAAAGCGCCTCCTGCATTTTGAGCCGTTTGTTTCTACAATGTTTTTAGCGAAGATTGCGGTGAAGTCATTACACATGACCTGATTTTATACAGTTCAAAAGCTCTGATGATCATCAGTTTTTAAAAAGGGGCCGGAATAAACTCAGTTGGTAGAGCGCCGGACTCGTGATCCTGAGTTACGGGTTCGAATTCGGTACAGACGGATTTTTTCCCTCGGAGTTAACATTGGTTCTGACTCCATCCCCCATACAGTCCTTCGAATGATGTTCTGTGTATGAACGCACGCACATCTTGCACACACGTAAATTCTCATCACCAACCTTCGGAAGAGAAGGCCAGTTTGGCCCTTGGTATGGATGACATGTTGGACATAGCATGCACCTTACCCCGAAGTTGGAGTATGACTGCCTTAATGGCGGGATAAAAAAAAAAAAAAAAAAAAAAAAAAAAAAAAAAAAAAAAAAAAAAAAAAACGGTCATACACACAAAAAAGTGTCAGAATCTTCAACTCGATAAGGTGGGACACTCAAAGAAAGAAGAAGAAGCTGGTTTAGAGAACGACGGGTGACAGTTTTCAGATAGATGGAAGACTCTTATTATCATTATAATTTTATTTATTTTTTTCTCTAATTTAAAAAAAAAAAATATTTATTTATTTTTTTTTTTTTTTTTGTCATAGTCTGATTTCGTTTGAACAGGCACACCTGATTGTTGTTGTTGTTGTTGTTGTTCTTGTTGTTCTTGTTGTTCTTGTTCTTCTTGTTCCTCTTCTTCTTCTTCTTCTTCTTCTTCTTCTCTTGTGCGTGTATGGGGAAACTCTGAGTGTAAGTCACCTATCACTAGATTGTCCAAAAGCAAAGATACAGTGCACAAAGCTGGTACTAATATTTGACATGATAGATCGACTCCACTGACATTACCTAAAATGTTAAATGATTATGCTTTTCTTTGTTTCGTTATGCCCACATCTATCAAGCAGTCCAGTAAGAATTTATCTTTAACTTTCAACATCTCATATATAAAAAGAAATTACTTACACACACATGAACACATTCACACACACACGCGCGCGCGCGCGCGCAGGCACAGACACACACACACACACACACACACACACACACACACACACACACACACACACACACACACATGCGCATGCACACACACACGCAGGTACACACATACACACGCGCGGGCGCAAACACACACACACACACACACACACACACACACACACACACACACACACACACACATTACACACAATCTGTCGGTAAACACGTTAAGTGGGAAGACGTTAAGTTGAAGAAGAAGAAGAAAGAACAACAACACAACAACAATAAAACAACAACAACAACAACAACAATAGCAATAATAACACAGAGAGAGAGAACGAACGAACGAAATATTTTAATCAGTATAGGCCATGCCCCCTTCTGATGGGGGTACAATACAACGATACCAATAATGCTTCATACAGCAAGGTAGCATGTCACAGCTGACACCAAGAAACTGACAGAAAAACATACAAAATGTACACAATACATGCTAGGGTTGGATTCCTTTAGTTCGGTTCAGTTCAGTGGTTTATATAACTCTGTTCACCATTAATGATATTAGACGAAAAATAATCTAAAACGTCATCACTATCAAACAATGCTTAACCCCCAAGAGTAAAAAAAAACGTATTTGGTATTAAACAAACAAACAACAAAACAAACAAACAAACAACGCAAAAAATCAAAGCAGCTTGGCAATTTTTAGATTGTGCGATAATAGTTGCAAAGTTTATGATAGTAGGGCTGGACAATATTTGACTGATATCTTGGACTTTGATATCAACAGAATTTTCTTTTTATAGATGGGAGTTAAGACAGAACATTCCATCAATAGATGATGCACTGAAATAGGCTACCACAAGTACAAAAAACATGGCAAGAATATTTTGTGTTCCATGCATTTAACTTGAGTTTTGTTACTATTTGGAAATGTGACGAGGACAAGTATTAACATATTAAGATTTTCTCCACGAATTCTGTTATAAATACAACTTTCTAATTTTAGCAAACTTTCTGACAAAGATATTTTCAGTGAAGATAATGAATCAGGGCAATGTTTAGCTCCAGCTTTAGCAAGTATATCCGCTGCTTCGTTCCATTTCAACCCACTATAAGTAGGAACCCAGCAGAAGTCAATACATATTCCATGAATCCTTAAGCAGTGTATGAGGTGATGGATATCAAAAAATAAATCTTTCCGAGCCTTACCGCCCCAGTTTTCTAGAGATTGCAAGACAGATTTAGAATCCACACATATTAGAATGTTATGAAAAGGCATAGGAGCATCATAAATGTAGCTCAAAGCCATCAATATTGCATATAATTCTGCTGTAAATATGGAAAACCCTTTGCCAAGATGATAATTCTTTTTTTCACATTTAGACTAGGAATGACAAAACCAGAACCACTACCAGTGTTATCTAGGACTGAGCCATCAGTGTAAATTTTCAGGTGATTACTATCAAACTTGTCAAGATGAACTCTGACATCACTAACCAAGAGATTACAGTTTTCAGTTTTAGAAACACTTGTGTAATTGTCATCAAAATTTCCACACAAATGCTCCTAAGGGGGAATCTTAGGCGTGATGGGATCTTCAGAAATTGTTGATAAATCAATGTTACAATCAGACATAAGCTTATACGTGTAATTTCTAATCGGTTGTAAATGTGTAATGTTTCTAGCTCGTTTGGGATAATCTTTGTTCGAGTCCACCAATAGTTCTGTTGTAACTGAGTTCTCAACTGACAGGCTTCTAATTACATATTTTGATATGTCTAAGAGCCGTTGTGCTCTAGAAAAAAGGTAAAACCTCTGCAGCTTGATAACTTTTGATAGTATTTGCATGAAATGGCACCCCTAAGGCCAATTTCACTGCTTTGCTATCCTAACTTTGTAGCTTTTTAAAAAGATATTTTGGAGCAGAAAAAACAACTTTTTTTTGCCATACTTTAACTTGGATCGAACTAAAGAGGTAGACAAATGCAATACATTTTTTCGTATCTTGCCCCCAAGGCTGGTGGTTGATTCTTTTTAAAAAGTTTATTCTTTTTCTTGCCTTGGCTAATAAATGTTCAATATGCTTTTTCCCAGCTAAGTTTTGTTGTAAAAAAAAACTCGTAAAAGTTTAACACAATTTGATATTTCAAGATATTATCCTCTAATTTCAATATAGGTAATATGGAAGGATTTTCGCCATTATTAAATAGCAGCAAACATGTATTTTCCCTCTGACAATTTAAAAACCATTTTCTTTTATATAATTTGATAAATTGTTTAGTTCCTGTTGATAAATTGTCTGCACATGATTGATAATCCTCTTATTCGAATTTTCCTTAAACTGGTGTTCACCCATACTGCGATATCATCAGCGTATTGAACCATATGTGTGTGTTCCTAGATAAAGCTTTTGAAAGATCATAACCAAAAATGGAGAATAAAATTGGAGCAATGATGATTGAACCTTGCGGGATCCCCATATTTACACTTCTGAACGATGAGTAGGTACTGCCAATTTTTGTACACATATGTCTATCCTTCAAAAAAGGCTTTAATATATCCATACAATTTGCCACAAATTCCTATTTCCTTTAATTTGAACAGAAATCTGGCATGCCCAAACATTATCATGTGCTTTTTCAACGTCAAAAAAAAAAAGTAGCTAGCGTGCTTTTTCTTCGTGAAAATTGACGTTTGACCTGAGTAGTAAGCTTAACCAAATGATCTGTGGTGCATCTCCCTTTCCTAAAGCCAGCCTTCTGGACTGGAATCTCGTTATTCCCTTAACTGATCATAACAGTGCGCCTTTTAAAGGCCTTATATAAGCAAATGCACGTGCTCTTCAGTACGTCTTCCTTTTGATTTGCCACGAGGAGAGCAGCTCGGAACAAACAGCGATTTTCAAAGAATTTCCGAGGAATGTATTCATACCTTAAATCTTGCAGGACAGAACAACAAAGCAATAAAAATGCACTTCATCTTCATTGGCACTTATGCATAAAGGACATAGCATATCAACGTTTTTTTGTACTCCCAGTTGTTCATAGAACAGGGAGTACTTTATAATGGAAACGAAGAAATGCTGTCTATGTGTGTGTGTGTGTGTGTGTGTGTGTGTGTGTGTGTGTGTGTGTGTGTCCGTGTGTCAAAATGTGTTCCACTTGCTCCAGACAAAACTACTGGACCGATCTTTCTGAAAATTTGTAGTATGTTCATTATAGGTCACGGATAATGCCCTGTGTGTGTGTGTGTGTGTGTGTGTGTGTGTGTGTGTGTGTGTGTGTGTGTGTGTGTGTGTGTGTGTGTGTGTGTGTGTGTGTGTTTTTTTTACCGTTATGGCCGTTACTAACGACCATAACGGCCCATTACGGTTTTCCTTGTTTATGGAATGTCTCAGAGAGTACTTGGCCGATGTCTCTGAAAATTTGTAGGCATGTTCATTATGGGTCACAGATCATGCCCGGCGTGTTATTCTACCGTTAAGGTCGTTACTAACAGTTATGACGGCCCATAAACAGTTTTATTTATGGACTGTCTCAGAAAGTACTTGGCCAATCTTTCTGAAAATTTATAGGTATGCTACTTATGGGTCGGGATCATGCCCGATGTGTTATTTTACCCGTTATAGCCGTTATTAATGGCCATAACGGCCCATAACGGTTTTTTCTTCTTTATGTAATATCTCAAAAAGTACTTGGCCGATCTTTCTGAAAATTTGGGGCACGTTCATTATGGGTCACGGATGATGCCCGATGTGTTATGTTACCGTTATAGCCGTTACTAGCGATTTTTCTTCTTTACAGAAAGTACTTGGCAAATGTGTAGGTATGTTCATTATGGGTCATGGATGATGTCCAATATTTTATTTTACCGTTATAACCGTTACAACGGCTATAACGGCCCATAACGATTTTTCTATTTTATGGAATGTCTCAGAAAGTACTTGGCCGATCTTTCTGAAAACTTGTAAGTATGCTACTTATGGGTCACGAATCATGCCCGATGTGTTACTTTACCGTTATAGCCGTTATTAAAGGCCATAAAGGCCCATAACGAATTTCCTTCTTTATGTAATATCTCAGTAAGTACTTGGCCTATCTTTCTGAAAATTTGTAGGCATCTTCATTATGGATCACGGATGATGTCCGATTTGTCATTTTAACTGTTATAACCGTTACTAATGGCTATAACGGCCCATTACGGTCTTTTTTTTTATGGAATATCTTAGAAAGTACTTGACTGATCTTTCTGAATTTTTTTTTTTGTCCCAACTCCTGCGCCACCTCAGAGGCAGTGCACCCACGCCGCTCATTCCGACACCCCGTCCACAGCCACAGCCCAGTCGGCCCTGCCGCAGCCCCGCACACAGCAATCCACAGGGAGCAGTCAACGTCAAGTCGTCAACAGGCAACCCACCGGAGGAGACACCGCACTGCTGCCGAGTCACTTCGGTGGTGTTCAGTGGCGCCTGTTCTGCTCTAACATACGCAGGACACCACCTACTAAGCCCCCTACTGACGACAATAATTGCTTAGTCACGAAGCCAGCGCGAGTGAGCTCTCCTTCCGGTGGGCGCCGCCACGTCCTTCCAACGACAGCTCCCATGGACTCGCCGATACCGGTGACCCCGACGAACCAAAGCTAGGCCACAGACGTGGACAGGACTTCGAAAATGAGGTCACCATAAGAGCAGGGCATGAATGAACACAGAATTTGAGGCTTTTTTTTTTCTTTTTTTTAATGCTGATCAATGAGACTGAGGATGATTAAGATGATGCTACGGATTTCCATTTCGGTCTGAGACTACATGACAGGGCTGTACTCTATGATTCCTTTCATGATATATGCCCCGCGTCAACCAAGCCCCGAGAGATACAGGCACCTGCAGTGTGTTGGATCAGGAAATTTGAGCAACACTCTCAGAAACGCATCCATTAAGTGGATGAAACTCGACTGTGTGGTCCCAGTCTTCCCAACTGAATCTGCAGCAAACTCAACTCTGGGTAGGAGCCAGTCAGGGCAGAATGACTCTGACACATGACTCTGATGGGATTCGAACCCACGACCTCCCAGCCAGGAGTCCGCGACGCTAACCACCTCGCCACCACGCGGCTGGTCGACAGGCATGTAGGCATGTAGGCATGTTTATTATTGGTCACGGATCATGCCCGATGTTTTATTTTACCGTTATAGCCGTTGCTAACGGCTATAACGGCCCATAACGGTTTTTTTCTTTTTTATGGGATGTCTTAGAAAGTACTTGGCTGATCTTTCTGAAAATTTGTAGGTATGTTCATTATGGATCACGTATTAAGCCCAATGTGTTGTTTTTACCGTTGTAGCCGTTACTAATGGCTATAACGGCCCACAACGGTTTTTTTCTTCTTTATGGAATATCCTAGAAAGTACTAGGTCGGTCTTCCTGAAAATTTGTAAGTATGTTCATTATGGGTCATGGATCATGCGCGATGTGTTATTTTACCGTTATAGCTGTTACAAACGGCTATAGTGACCCATAACGGGTTTTCATTTTTATGGAATATCTCAGAAAGTACTTGACCGATCTTTCTGAAAATTTGTAGGTATGTTCATTACTGGATCACGGATCATACCTACAGTATACCCTGTATCAGAGCTGTATGTGAAACGACCTTGCCGGTCGCCATTACATACACCATTTATTATACATAATTCTCAAGCTGTGCACATATTCAGAAGAATTCCACATACCTATTAAGTACATTGTCTTCAGAGCACCTGTTGCCACTGTAAGTAATAAAACAATGAGGTAAAGAAATCTGCTGTTATCCAAAATATTTCGGCTGCTTAGCCTTCTTCAGCAGGAGTTCTTCGTTTGTAAACAAACGCAACGTCATTATGTCTTTTCGATTAGTTTTACGTCAATTGATGATGTCATAGTGTTTCCTTGTCACATCAAAACATTGAGCCCACGTGGTGGCAGATTTTTAGCTTGAAGATCCAGAATCGTTCACGCTGTTTACGTCAGTCCGTATTGTTTGTGTGAATCCTTTCTACGGGAATGCACCGGTGGTTGTGCAGTGTGTGGTTCGTTTGTTAAAGTGTTGAACGACTAGCGTGTTTTTTCTTTTTTGCTGATGTTTGATCTGTGTAGGCAGAACCTCATCTTCAGAGTGTTCTTAGTTTCCCCGACATACTGTGTGTTGTTGCATGTGTTGCAAAAGAGGATGAAGATGATGTTGGAGCTGTTGCATGTGAGTCTGTGTCTTATGTGGAGTGTCTCTTTGTTTGCTGGTTTTGGAATGTGGTTCTCTCTCTCTCTCTCTCTCTCTCTCTCTCTCTCTCTCTCTCTCTCTCTCTCGCGCGCGCGCGCGCGCGCGCGCGCGCGCGTGCGCGTGTGTGTATGTGAGGAAAAGGGGGGACTGGTGGAAGAGTTGGAGGGTTGAGGGAGATGGGTAAGGCAGGTATACTGTGTTCTTGTGCCCCTGTCGTTTGTTCCTAACTTCATTTTCCTTCTGAAAAAAATGTGAAAATGATGAAAATACAAGAACAGTCTCTTCGTTGGTCTTGGTCAGGATCTACTTCCGGTCTTGCGCATCATTCTGTAGTTGTTCCGCTTCCTTTGATCCAAAGGAAGCAGACGGTACATCTGCTAAGCAGAACGCTCGATGAATGGCGAGTCACATATCCAGTAATGAACAGGTTTTATTAGCGTAGCCTTTTCAACCACCGATCGACAACCGATTGACACCGGCCATTGCTGACTTAGAAAAGATTGCCCCCCACCGCACTCCCGCACTTCACCTCTCATCCCCTACTAGATGTAGGGATCCACCCCCCCCCCCCCCCCACTACCCTCCCCACCCCTCCCCACCCGATGCGCTAACTCCAGTTGGGTCACGTGAGGTGATAGCGCTTTCCAGAAACAGTGGACAGTGATCTCTGCTCTGTCCGAAACGCGCCAGTCAGGGACTTCTCTGGGAGGGCGGTTTGGAAGTCATTCCGGAGAAGTGCAAAAGAAAAAATGAAGAAAAGAACATTGATTTAGATGTTCTCTCTCTCTCTCTCTCTCTCTCTCTCTCTCTCTCTCTCTCTCTCTCTCTCTCTCTCTCTCTCTCGTTCGTTTGGTTGGTTTGGTTTATGGTTCTGTTGCGTAAGCTTTATAATTCTATGACAATATTTTTTTAAAGGCTGATGAAAATGTCTTATGTAGGCCATTGCACATAGGGTGCTGATGCTCTGGTCCCAAAAAAGAAAATGGGACAAGGGCAGCAGCCATGCTGCAGCCATAGCTCTTGCCCACCTCTCCCAAACCCCCGGTCTCTCTCTCTCTCTCTCTCTCTCTCTCTCTCTCTCTGCCCCTTCCTCTCTTCTTCCTCTCTTCATCTTCACACACACACACACACACACACACACACACACACACACACACACACACACACACACACACACACACACACACTCGCTCACTCTCACACATGTTAGATGGACTTGATGGCACTTTCTGGAACAGTACACTCACTATTCCTGGCTCTGCAACTTAACAATAATCGTGGTAAATAGAGGAACTTAACACTGGTGCCCTGTGTATGTAGGGCAAGAATAAGGACCCGCTCAAAACCACCGACATGACTATGCAGCGTCACCTCTGGTGGGCTGACTCATCACGGTCTAATACGTGTTGCTCTCTATGGATTGCTGGTTTAAGGCTGCGCCAGGACCATCCTAAAAGTGGCTGTGAATGGGAGAAGTGAAATTAATGGATGTGAGTAATATCATGGGGGATTACAACAAAAGAGACCAAAGAAAAAACAAATATTCTATCCAATAATCCCAGCCAACGAAGAACGTCCAACGAACACAAGATGGAACAGACGAGATCTTCATGTGTGACACAATGTGCTTCGTTAGAGTCCATCGTATGACAGCACCAATTTCAATCAGGAAAACGGACAGTAAAACATTCGTTTTCAACCAGCCTGAAAGGGTATCGGCATTTTCTCTGGGTACAGCTAAAATACCAAGTCCCTAGCAGCATCAATCCTGATGATCAAGAAGTATTTGAGAGATGCCGTGATAATGGCGCACTCGCCCAGGAAGGGATGGAATCCCGTGCCTGTGTGATTCAGCTCACACGATGCAGATTGTTATCTACCCTCTTCCCACTAGACCCTAACTCTTGCTCTGCGCGCTAGCCTCCGAATGACACGACAAACTAAGAACCTAGGCGCAACATGCACATATAACAAGGTACGGGACTAAGAGAGGGTCCCTGGGTAAAATTCTGTTAGAAAAATCACTTTGAATTTCAACAAAACTTTCGCAGACTGAGAAAATAAACCATGGGTGGTGCTACACCACCCGGCTGACCACGTGGGGCACATCAACTTTACACTGATAGATGAATGAATAAGAGACGAACTGCATTGAATAAACTCTTATAATATTGAAAAGAAGTATGTGCCAATATAGATACGATTAAACGCGTTTGGAGAGACAGACAAACTGATAGATAAAAAAAGACAGACGTTTGAGCAGAAAATCACAGCATTAGAAAAAAAACTACAACTGTTTTCCTTTGTTCTTTTATCCACCACCTTCACAGTGTTGTTTCAATTTTTTCCCCAAAACACATTTCATCACAACTTGCATTTTGTCTCATTTGTTAGAGAGATAGGCATTCACAGGCACACGTGCACGAATATACATACACATACATGTACGCGTGCATGCTTACACACACACACACACACACACACACACACACACACACACACACACACACACACACACACACACACACACACACACATACACTCACACATACAGATACACAGGGGTCGATTTTTTTCTTTTTATTGTGTGAACATGAACAAGAATGCCCTTTTTAAAAAAAAGTTGAAAGACAAAAAAAAAAGAAAAACGTATCAACGCAAAATTTATCAACGCAGAAACAACGCCCGTTTTTGGCTTCATGGACAAATTTTAAAAATATCACTGAAACGTGTGCAGAGTACTTGGTGCTATCGAAATGTTCCTAAATTATGTACAGAACATCCGTGCCACGAAAACTGTCGTTGAGGCCTTTCCGAATGCGTGTGTGACAAAACATTTTTGAAAACATGTGCAGAATATGATGGTATGCTCCCACAAGAACTGCTTTGAAGCTTGAACAATATAAACGTGTCAACACACACAAACAACAACAAAAAAAATTGTGGAAGCATTATAGAATACAATTGTCACACAAAAATAATTGTCGAGAAGCACTACAGAATACATGTGTTAAAAGTTGTTGAAACACACATACAATGCATGCGTTACAAAAAATGGTTGTTAAAGTATGTACAGAAAACATGTTTTCTCAAAAACTGTTGTTGAAGACTTATAAATATATGATGTCACACCAACTGTTACTGGAGAATGTGCAGAACACGTGTGTCGCAAAAGCTGTTGGTGAAGCACGTACAGAATATATGAGTTACAAAAACTGGTATTGAGGTGACCACAAAATAAGTATGTCACAAGAAGTCGAAGTATATGCAGAATGCATGCATGCTGCGACAAAAACCATTTTTCAAGCATAATAATTATACAGAACAGGTGTTACAGACAGTGTTACTGAAGCGTGTGCAAAATACAAAAAATTTCACAAAAAATAATTGTTTAAGCACGAACACAATACACCGTGTTATCAACTCTCTCATTGAAGCATCTCCAGAATCTATTTTGTGACAACAAAAAGTGTTGAGTTGAGAGAGGGAAGTTGAAGCATGCATAGATTTTATGGGATCACAGAAACTGTTCTTGCACGTTTTCAGAACACATGGTACTATGTTGTGTTTGATGTATTCAACCTGTTCACATCTAGGCCTGAAGATTATTGTGTTGCACATTTGCTTAACAACTGTATATTTATTTTGTTATTTCGTTTGTTTTTACACAGCAATGAATTCTTTTTCGTTTTTTGTCTTCTTCTTTCCTTCTTCCTCTTGTTTCTTCCTTCCTTCCTTTCTTTCCTTCTTTTTCTCTGTCTGTCTGTTGTTTTTTTTGTACAAGCAGCACATTACCAGAGTGAGTGTGCCAGTACACCACACATGAGAACATTAACAAACCCAGACATATTGTGTCAAAAGCCAAAACACTAAAATCAGCAAAAAAAAATATGTTCATGTGTGAGAGAACATACAGACTATGCATGGTGTGAAAGAGACTAGTTGTAAAAAAAAAAAAAAAAAAAAAAAGAAGAAAAAAAAAAAAAAAAAAAAAGGAAAAAAAAAAAGCTAGTTGTGGGAATTGTTTGTGTTTTTTCCGCTTTTTTTTTTCAGATGAAGAGGACAGTGTGAAGCACCAAAAAATAAAGAGGTGGATTTCGGCCTTATGAGGAAAACAGAATTGAAAAGAAAGAAAAAGTCACCGCCGTAGGTGCTCCATTAATCCGACAACTGATGCCACAAAACACACACACACACACACACACACACACACACACACACACACACACACACACACACGGTACGACAAAATCTTTTCTGAAAGTATTAACACAGTAAACTATGTCACATGAATTTTTTATTAAACAATGAGCAGAATAAATAAGAATATAGGTTTCTGGATTCTGGATTCCAAGTAAGTTTTTGATTCTGAGTCTATAACTACGTTTCTAATGAGCAGAATGTGTTTTCCTTTGTGTCTTTGGTCAAGAATCAGGAGTGACACGTCTGTGACATAAAGCTGGACTTGAAGACTCCTCTTTCCCCTATGAGAGGGAATCCCCGCTATGCTAGCCAGTGCTTGGCAGACCAAATCGCTCAGTGCTACAAGTTCACTAACAGGGGGGCGGGAAGGGGCGGCTGGAAGTCATGTCTACCGAAAAAGCGATTCGTGTCATTTAGTTTACACTTTGAAATAAATTATTGAACCGCTGCATTGTTGGCGTAAAAGTTACCGCTATACACACTCTGAAGGAACGTTGGAGTTCCAGGACTCCCATATGTGGACACTGAACCCTTAACATTGTGAAGGAGAGTGTGAACTCCCGACTCCCGTGTGTTGACACCGAAATGTCAATGCTATGTGGGAGCTCAGATTAAGACATCTGTTACCAAACATCGTTACCAAAACGTTTTGTTCAAGCTTCTTCTTTGCCTGTAAGGGCAAACTTACTTCTGTTAATAGTTGAGGGCCGTAACATAACCCTCTCTCCTGGTATTTAGGTATGACGAATCAGGTTTTACTCTACGATGCTGAAAGTCCATGTATAAGCTCAGTCAGTAAAAAGTGATTTTTTGTATGCAGACTCACGCACACGGTCCTCGGGACGCGGTGTTGTTTGATTGTTGGCCAGGCGAGAGGATTCCAGTTTGGCACAGTCTCTGTATGGCTGGGGAAAATTCGGCCGGAATAGGCAAACGACTGGCATTTCAAACATCACAACACTTTATACGTGACAACTGCTGCATACAACTAAACACTCACTATAAGATTTTAAAAAAAAAAAAAAAAAAAAAAAAAAGGTCCCACGATTAAAGCAGCTGGAATTTAAAAAAATCTTTAAAAAATAAATACAATGTAGCAACAAGATATTAACTGGCATGAAAAATCGAACTGTGGCAACAATAAAGCAACTTGCCATAAACATCGCATCAAGATGAACAAGGAGATAACAACAATAGAGAAATAGTTAATTAACGATCAATACAGAATGAAACAAGAAAGTAGTAACAATACATCCACCACTTATAAACAGTTGTAGGAAGATGAACAAGGCAGGTGGCAACTACACAGTAATTAGCAAAAACCATAATAGTAAAGATAAAGAAATAAAGTTAAAAAAAAAAAAAGAGAAAAAAATGACAACGGTAGATTTATTAGCTATAACAATAAACAGTACGTTAATTAGCAGAAACAAATCCATTAAGATTAAAACGAAGAGCCGATAAGGCTTAGGTGTAAAAGCGTTTAAAACAACAATGTGGTTTCTGTAGAGAATGTGATGTTAAAAAAGTGGTCATAATAGGACCGGATTTCGATCTGGAACGTAATATCGTCAGAACAACTATTACTGTAAATCTCTGTGCTGAATATGATGTCTGCCAAGCAATGATTTTTCGACCACAGATCGCTGAATAGATATGTTGCAGCAAAACAGTCATTACTACTGAAGTTCACTGTCTTTATTAGTGTGTATCTTGTCATTGTTAGTGCTGACCCCTGTGTAGAACGTCTTACCAACAAGACAGTCATTGATGGAGAAGATCACCGTTTAGAATGTGATGTCAACAAAACGGTCATTAATGGTGTAGATTTCTGTATGGATGTCAAAAGAAGAGTCATTGTGGTTGCTAATCTACGGTGGATGTAATGTCTACAAAACATTCATTAATGCCGATCTCTTTGTATAATATATCAACAAAAACAGCTATCATTGGAGTAGATTTCTGCATAGAGTGTGTCCCATCAAGACAGTAACCATTAAGTCATATATATATATATATATATATATATATATATATATATATATATATATATATATAAAGTTTATTATAATAATTAAAAAAGGAAAAACCACCAAGAAAAACTTGTTTCGAGCTCTCTGCTCTCTTCAGGGTATTCATTTTGGGCACTATATAACACCGGTAGCGTGCCCAAAATGAATACCCTGAAGAGAGCAGAGAGAGCTCGAAACAAGTTTGTTGGTGGTTTTTTAATCTCCTTTTTTAATCATATTTTTAAACTTATGTCGCTCCCTTCCCGGTAGAGCGTTTTTTAGAGTTCTTGCTGGCTCTCTACTTTTATTTGTGATATATATATATATATATATATATATATATATATATATATATATATATATATATATATATATGTGTGTGTGTGTGTGTGTGTGTGTGTGTGTGTGTCTGTGTGTCGGTGTGTGTGTGTGTGTGTGTGTGTGTGTGTGTGTGTGTGTGTGTGTGTGTGTGTGTGTGTGTGTGTGTGTGTGTGTGTGTGTGTGTGTGTGTGTGTGTGTGTGTGTGTGTGTGATGTCTTTAACTTTGAATCATTATTTGTGCAGATCTCTATGCAGAAAATCAGGATCATTACCACTGTAGGTCTATTAACGAAAACTGTTAGCTCTTCAATTCTAATACTCATTAATGCAGATTTCTGTGAAGAATGTATTGTTCTGGGATCAGAATTCTCACAGGTACATCAGGATCTTCCACAGGATGAGTCTCACAGCCATCACAGTCATGGTAGGGACATGAGCATCGGCTCAACCTGAACACACGCACACACACACACACACACACACACACACACACACACACACACACACACACACACACACGCAAGTGAATGGCTAGCGAAGGTTGGGGGCAACAGGGGTCGGTAGGGGGACGAAGAGAGACTCTACCTTCCCTTCATGTCCTCTGCCGGTTCATAAAACATTATGAACTTTAAAAGAATGAACTGTTTGACAAATGAACGAAACAAAATGCTTTACCACAACACCAGTCACTACCGTTCCTTTGAATCAGAAAACTACATTCTTCTGGTCATGAATTTTGACCCTTGATTTAAAAAAAATATATGTTTGATTACCACGTTTCTTTGAATAGTATCTCATCTAGTACACGGTAAGAATGTTAGCCATTATATATCAGCTCAACTAGTGGAAAGCTAGGTGTATACAGAATATGTACATTTCTTTACGTGTTACACCTTGTCAGCATTTACATTTTGACTGTCAAACATTACTTCCTCACGCGCAACATGATCTTTCTTTTCAACAGATACAGCAACATTAAATATAGCTTCCACAGCCCGAACATAACATTCTTTCCCAGCTTTTTGGCAAGTTATAGCTCAACAGTGCCAATCACCATGATTATCATTATGGAAACATTGACACAATAAACACAGAAACATATAAAGGGAGACGATATCAATATGTGCTGTCAAAAAGCTGTGTCCCCTCCATTCTGAATAGCGCATGCCTCATTAACAGGTGTGTAGTTCAGTCTTTGTGATTCAATTGTTAAGAAGTTCATAAAATCCGAAAAAATGAAGTTTTGTGGCATTATTTATTATTATATTCATGAAGAACAGAAATTAAAACTTAAAAAGACAAACTTCAAACAATCTAGTTTCTGATTTACTTGCGTTAAACAAAACTTTATTCACTCAATGTTGTGATAACAATGAACAGATTTTGAGCACAGTAAGACAAAGCTTAAATAAGATATTCAAAACGCGTCATAATCTACCGCTATGAGAGTCATATGACCGTTTTTGGTCATTTGGTCATACTTGGTTCAAACACTAGATTGCCAAAACAGAAGTAGTAGTGATAAACAAGAAAATAAAAATACACTCTAATATGCGGGTGGGACCAGTTACAGAATGATACAGCTGGGAGCAATAATGTACCACCCTTGGAAGCCCGTGGTGTGTTCACATAGGGTGCAGGCACACATAGGGTATGCCATTAAGACATCAAGGGACATAACTGCTCCCTGGCAGATGCTATTGTTTCATAACTTTTTTCTCTACATTGCCAAAACAGAGGTTATGAAATAAAACAACCATGTTGCCTGATGAGCATGATAAAACATCGCAAACACAGCTCTTACATTGTTCTTATGACAGACCAGGGTCAGGAAAAGGGGTAGGGAGGACAGAGATAGAGAGAAAGAGAGAGAAAGAGAAGGAGAGACAGATAGACAGACGGACAAACAAACAGACAGACAGAGAGGGAGAGAGAGACTGAGGTAGAGATGAGGCAGGGAGGTGCTAATTAACCCCCAGGAAAAATATGGAACATCGATACAAGAATGTACAAATCATTTTGTAAATCAATGTAAAGATGACAGTTTCAGCTTCCATGACAGTTATTACGAAATCGTTCTCAGTCGGACCAGACGTTGACACTTTTGTGTACGTGAAATCAAACTGAATGACGTAACAATTGATGTCATACTAGTTGGAGATCAAGAAATATAGCATTCAATGAAAAAAGCAAAAAAAAAAAAAAAAAAAAAAAAAAAAACCGCCCCGTGCCTCATAAGACTAAGTAATGTAATGTTCATGTAAGTCAAATGCTTGTCAAATCGCCAAAATCATCATCACAATTACCATCGCATACACACACACACACACACACACACACACACACACACACACACACACACACACACACACACGGACGCACGCACGCACGCACATACACACACATGCGCGCGCACGCACGCACGCATACACACACACACACACACACACACACACACACACACACACACACACACACACACACACACACACACACGGTGTAGACATACACACAATAGATGTAGACTCGTCCTGTAGGAGTAGGGGTCGGGGGGATGGGGAAACGACGTGGGATGAAGGGAGGGGCGGTGTGTGTGGGGGAGGCGTGACCAGTGCTGAGTGAAAAAAGGGGGTAAAAAACAGAATTACTGCGCCGTCCAACAAAAGAACACACAAAACTGGAAAACAAACACAACGCTTTTCGATCTCTCTGGTCTTCTCCAGGCAAGATGAATGTCACTAAAGACAAAGGAAACGAAGGAAGAAGCGACAGTGATTTATTTCTGCGACCTGGATGCAAATTTTGGTCTCAGGTGAGCGACCAAAACCACAGACTGATTCCAGAGAGACAATGCTGTTCTAAAAAAATTTGTTCCGGCAGAAGAAACCCGGAGAATACACTCATCTGATTAAGAACGGAGATTTGGAGATGGAATTAGGGAGTGAAAATGTCAGATGGTCAGGACCAGTGCCAGCAAGAGATGAGAAACAGACTGAAACAAAGACTTTGTGAAATTCTCGATTCAACAAGCAGCAAGCGCAAATATTTCAGGAAAAGTGTGGTATGTTTATGCATGGGCGATTGTTCAGCCTCGCGGTACTCTTTTGAACCTTTGGAGCTTTGGAAGCAAATGTTTGGGGACATCAGTGAGAAAAGAATTACTATAATAAAGCTTCAACACAACAAAAAAAGTGCTGATGGAAGCTTTGGTAGCATCCACAGACAGACAGTGGCGGACACTGCTTATTCTGATAAGTTCTCGACATGTTATCCTGATGTATAAGATTTGAAAAAAGAACATTGATAAGAGATGACACCAGGTTTGCTGACATGGGGGAGAGAACTAAAGGTCAGTATTATCAATACAGGTTGTGTTTGAAGTGAGGGATGCTTTTTTTTAAACGTAGGACTGACATTTACCGAATTAAAACAAAAAATTCTATCACTAACTGCAGTGTGTTGAGTGTCATCCAAGACCTTATGTTACTGATGCGGTTTTGAAATATTTTCCAGTTCTTGCTGGACATAAGTACCAAGATGGACTGAGCGAGCAGTGTGTTATTAGCAAAACTTTCTTGAGACAGAATGTCTCGGTTTGCTGCTATTTCAAAAACAGGGCTCATGTAAATGATAAACAATACAGGTCCCAGAACACAACCTTAAGAAACCCAGTATTCCAAGAGTGTAGCTGGAAGACTGAGGCATTTACTGTGACTTTCTGCATGAGTTCATTGTGATGAGACTGTATCTACGCCAGGGCGGTGCCCAGAACGCCAAAACAATATTGCGGCCTGAAACGAAGAATTCCACAGGCAATTACATCAAATGCCTCTGACAGATCAAAGAGAGGAAGAACAGATATCTTATCACCATCAACTATTGCAAGAAGATCATTATAACTTTTAAGATGTCGGTCTCTATACTGTGACCTTATCGATAGGCTGACGGATGTGAGAAGTGCCAAGGACAATGTAAACTTACATTACATTTGAATTTGGTCCTAACGAAGGTGCCAGCATCAAGAAGTCTGTAGCTAGTTGCGTGACAGTTAAACATCATTTCTCTGTAGGTCACAACAACTTTATACACTGGCAGCCGGGTGTTCCCATCGTTGACTAAGTAAAAACCTCTGGATCTGAAATGGGCATTTGTAATGCACTGGTCATAAATCACCAACAGCAATCACGACAAGATTTCTGCTCAAACAGTATCTTAATTATGCACATCATTACATAAACATTCACCTTCACTACCACCATCATTTTCACAATCATGTGTATTCCTGTCTGACAAGAAATGACCGACAGCAACTTTTCAGTCATAGAAATGCTTTGTTGGTGAACAAAAGCTACTATTTTGTTGTTGTTGTTTTTTTGTTTTCTTTTCAGTTCATTGCTTCCGTCTTGATCGTGGCTCCCGGAAGTAGACAAACTATGGCTGCACCTTTTACGAGAATTAAGTCTCTGGGATCGTCGGCTAGTTTCTGGTTATCCTGTTAAGTATAGATATCATGGTGGTTTCGAAATACGCTCACCCCTCACCAACTCTCGCTCATTTTCTTCCCCTCCCCCTCTACCTCTGTATGGAGCTACTCACAAGGTTAAACATGTTGTCAGCATGTCCTCATGACATTACAATTTAAACGGAAACACACACACACACACACACACACACACACACACACACACACACACACACACACAATGGGATACGCAATGGCCTAGGAGTATATTCTTATTTTTTTTCCAAACAACAACTTCATATGAGAGAAATACAGTTGTAGATTTCTTAGTTTTAGGTATTCTATATCAATCATAAGAGATTTCAATTAGCCTTCTGTAGCCTCTCTGTCAGCCATCCCAGATTTCTTCAATATATGCTGGCATGTCCATCCTGTTGGATGGTCTTGGATGGGCAGTCATGGTGAGACTAATGTCATCCTCCACTGTATTCCATTTAAAGGTCTTGAACAGTCAGCCATAGCGTGATACCTTTCTAACCCCCACTGTACCCTATCAAATGACCTTCATCAGGTTGTCATCGTGATACATGTGTCCAGCATCCACTGTATCCCTTGGAATATTTTTGAACTGGCAGTGACAGTGAGATACACAACTGCCTTCCAATGCAGTCCACCCTCTACCCCAGCTGCGTATTGGTCTTGAACAGGAGTCAAAGCTAGATACATATCCACCATATATCCACCATATACTGTTCCCTGTAGAGTGGTGTTGGACAGGAACTCTTGATGAGACACTTGTCCACCCTCAGCTTTCTCTATATAGGATTGTATTGGACATAAAAGTCATGGTGACACGTGTGTCTACCACCCAAGAGTACAGTTTTCATGAGGGATTAATGCAAAGCACATGCCCACCCTCCACGTTACCCTGTTTTGGACACAGAGGTATGGTGTGAGACATGTCCACCCTCCACTGAATTCTGTAGAGAGATTCTGGACATGGAGGTAGAGTGAGAGAAATGCCCATCTTACACTACAGCCTGTAGAATCCTGGATGCAGAGGAATGGTGAGAGACAGTTGATAAAACACTGACCACAGCCATGGTCCCCTCACACACACACACACACACACACACACACACACACACACACACACACACACACACACACACACACACACAATTCTTCGGGATATCAGTTTACATCTTTCTGTGATGCCAGACTCAACTCTCTCTCTCTCTCTCTCTCTCTCTCTCTCTCTCTCTCTCTCTCTCTCTCTCACACACACACACACACACACACACACACACACACACACACACACACACGCACGCACGCACGCACGCACGCACGAACACACACACACACACACACACACACACACACACACACACACACACACACACACACACACACACACACACACACACACACACAAGCGCGCCCGCGCGCGTGCTCCTTCGCATTATCAGTTTACAAGTTTCTACGATGCCAATATTCAACCCTCAGCCCCTCCTGCTCTCACTCCCTTCCACCCATCTGTCTGGCTGACTTCGTGGCATGCCGACACAATGACAAGGCGACAATGTTGTAGAGAACCTGGATGGAACTGTAGCACAGGTCGTCGTCACCACTCCTTGTTATCTTTTAGTGTCGTGACACTTGTGGATGGGCATAAGTATTTCCCCTACCTCTTGGGCCACTACAAAGGAGGCCAGCAGTCGTGACGTCCCCTCACTCATTTCATAAGCCGACATATGCTAAGTATGTGGCAGGTCCTGTTACTTCACAGATCACAGCAAAGGCTAAAAAGCATTAACATATGAGAGATTGCCGTGTTTGGTCCATACTGTATTACGTCAAGCTGCACATGTTTAGGAATGCCTGTATCCTTTCAGATTACTATCCCCCCCCCCCCCCCCCCCCCCCCCCACCCCCGCTTTCTCCCCACCCCCACCCACCCCTTCATTAATAATTTTCATTGGTTGATTCGTTTCTCTAACAACATCACAAACATGATGGTTACCCCAACCCTCTAAAAAGGGGATATCGTGTCTCACAATTTCACTGATCCACCATGGGCCATAAGAGTGAAAACAGTCCGTTTTCAGTGTGTGTAACTCAACAGCTGTGTATGCCAGATAGGAAAAAAAAAAATAATATCGTCTCTCCTGTTCTGAGATCCTGTATCAAGATTCACTGATTTTCCCAGACGAAATGTAAGTTGAATTTAGTTTCTAATTCCTGAGACTACGCAGTGTTTGTATCTATCCTTAATTTTTGACAGGATTATTAATTTTTGTTTGTATATTTCAAAAAATTCTATTTTATACTCATTTCAGGGTTATTAAGATTCTTTTCTGCCAGTGTGTGTTTTGTCTTTTACGCCTGCCATTCTTTTGACCCTGTATATGTCGCAAAAAATGTTTGAAACATTAATTTCCCCCAAATCTGGAGTTTGTTCTCTTCATCTGTCGCCAGTGTCAAGCTTTTGAGCTTCTGCATCCACGCAAAGGAAAAAAAAAAAAAACGATGCCGTCTCTTTCTTGATGGTAATGCCTCTCTCTCTCTCTCTCTCTCTCTCTCTCTCTCTCTCTCTCTCTCTCTCTCTCTCATAGATTCTGGGGACACATACGCGCGCGCGCGCGCACACACACACACACACACACACACACACACACACACACACACACACACACACACACACACACACACACACACACACACACACACACACACATCCCATGCATACAAAATAGAACTCAGAAAATAACAAACACTCATACCGTAGTGTAGTGAAAAACACCAGTCATTGTGAACATGTGGGGCAGGATAAGGTACAGAAACAATAAGACAAAGCGTGGATCTTGTGCCATACTACAATTCCAAAATCACTTTGATTAGTTCTTTACTTTCTGACATACTACTGAGAACCTTCTCTATCCAAGGAAACATATGACATGTACACAACTCCCCAGCAGGCTCGATTTTCAGAAGTCTTTTCTGCCTACGATAAGCCAGTTTCCTTTCTCCTTTTACTTTTCCTCAGTGTCCATTCTTCAAACTCCCCCCCCCCCCCCCCCCCCCCCCTCCCTGTCCATCACCCATGCAGGTTCCAGTTCAGATTCTGACGAGCTGGCAAGTATGGTGAGTGTCCCATCTTACCCACTTATTCCTCAGAATCTGTGTGGTTTCTAGATTCTGTTGCGCCCGTTGGTATACCTCTTTGCTGCTTACTCTTCCTTGTCAAAAAGGATATAAAGGAACGCTTGTGCCTTTTGCTGCAACACCTGTCTCCACCAACGTCTGAAAATCTGCAGCAAGATTGACTGGATGTTTGAATTGAATATATGCAGTTTGGTAGCCGTTCTGATTACTTTTGGGAGCATGATGTTCTTCAGTAAGACGAAGGCTGCTTCCGCCTTGCCTATCTTGGCTGTGACATGTCAGCGCCACTTATCTAGCAACCCCACTGCCAATGTATGCAAGGCATCCACATCCTTGATTGGCTCTGCAGCAGCTGAGTTTAACCAATGGTATTGATTTCTCATGAGTTATTCATCATGAACCCTAAACTAGCTGATGTCATTGCCGAGAAGATGGCTGTGTCCTGCACCTCCTTTCATCTGCACGAGAGTATTGCTCAACAGTTCAATAGCATGCCAGTTGCCCTGGACTCGTATATGCACTAGCACCAGTCAGTTTAACAGCTGACCGTTCAATAGTGGCTACATTACCATTCCTGAACGCATTTTCTAGTTATGCTTGTGTAATAGGGGTCCTAAAGGAAAGTGGTTGCATGTTCAAATCTGCAATATTTTTGCCTCTTGCTAAAGAGTAAAAGTTACTCCTTCAGCAGCTCTTTTGGTCGGTTTACAAACGCCACATCAGTTTAGAATGTCCAAGAAGTGAATGTGCTATTCTTGGACTCACAAAAGCTTAAACGGTTTACAATTCTGACTTAATTTCTTTTTACTCCAAAGAAAATCTTAAGTATATCAAGAAAAAAAAAATCAAAAGTAATGGCAAAGGGCAAATACGTTTGTTCCCATGATAAAACAGCTGCAGATCCATAACTATGAACTATCGCTGCTGAGGACACTGATTCAGTTAGTACAGACACAGGCACATGACACAAAGGACTAATCCAACAAACATCCTCAAAAACGTTTGTCCAGGCTTGCCCTTTTTCTTCGAGCTACAGTGTGCACACAACGGTGACTTGAGAAAGAAACAAAGTAGCATTCACTTATAAATGACCTATTCGTTTTGGTCTTAAAGATATTCAAATAATACACTTAGCAAACACAATAACACACACACACACACACACACACACACACACACACACACACACACACACACACACACACACACACACACACACACACACACACACACACATATGAGCGTTATACGATTAATATGAAGGAAAACTGAAGGGAGCTGTAGAAATGTAGATAGTAAAAACATAAGTAAGAAGGCAGCGTTTCGTTCCATAATGAAATAAGGATGCTCTATTCACCAAACTAAAGCTGCTGACAGCACCCATTTGCCGAGCACAAATGTATATTTTTTTTTTTTCGAGAGAGAGAGTCTCTTGAAGTCGGGCAAACCTGAGCCAGTACTACTTACCTGATTCCCCACGGAACGAAGCGTTGGACTAACGCAGTAGCGGTTCCTTGGTTTAAAGGTATGGGGGTTGGTTTCCACCCATCCAGAAGTTTTATCTCCATTTAGAAAGCTAATATACAATGTCGCATACATTTTCTCGGCGTAAAATGGGATCTCGAAACACAGCCGGTATTCTGCAACGTCACACAGCGATATGAAAACAATAGTCCTTACTATGGCAACAGGCAGCATGGCACTGGGCAGCTAAAGGTAAGAAGAAAAAAAGAAGAATTCGAGAGAACACGACAGGACAGGAAGGAATGCAAAAGGATACGACAGAGTAGAGAAGGACAAGTTTGGGAAAGGAGAGATGAGCAAGTAAGAACAGGGTGAGATAGAGCAGGGTGGACCAGGGAAGAGAGGAAAGGATTAAACGCTTTGTAGAATAGAATAGCATAGGATAGGTTAGGATCTGGTAATATTGAATAGTGTATAATAATACAGAATCTGGCAGGATAGGGTATTGTCTGGTAGGATAGGATAGTACTGGAAAGGGTAGCATCTGGTAGGATACTACAACTTAAGGTAGCATGGAGCAGGGTAGAACAGCAAACGATGTAACAGATCAGGATAGGATTTGGCAGGATAACAGAGAGTTAGCTCTGAAAGTTCTGCCACAGGTTTTGACACAATTAGTCTGCAGCACTGAAGATAAGGAGGTGGCTTGGAAAGAAAGTAGCACAAGTCAATTATTAACTGAAATCCGTTCAGTTTCAAGAGGAGCCTCACATTACTACGGTTTATTAAAGCAGGACAAGACAGAACCAGGTTTTTGCCATAAATGGAATGTAAGATTACAGAAGGAAGTAATATGGGTTAAAACTTTTCACAAAATTCGACAGATAAAAGACATAAAGTTAAGATGGTTTCAAATGAGAATTATTAACAGAATATTGCAACCAATGTTATTTTGCAAAGCATGGGAATTGAAGAGTCAGAAAACATTCAGCATATATTTTGGCACTGCCAGCATGTAGTATCCTACCAGCATGTAGTCTTCTCTGCAAGGTAGCTTCTTGGCAGATCAACTCAAGAGAACCTCTCTGAAAATGAGCCTTTCCAAGTGATCTTTAGTAACGTTTTAAGGCACTTCATGTGGTAGCGTGCATGCTTTACGGTATGACGCACACAGACTGTCCAAGACTCACAGGCGTATCATACTGTCTGCAGTGCAACAGTCTCGTACACCTTCAGTTTTGTGGCGAGCCTTATAGTGTCCTCCTCTCCCCCCCCACTTCCTCGTGTCGAAAAAAAAAAAATTTGACGATGTGCGTATTGACCTCGTCGTCAATGTTACCAAATCTGGAGAGTTTACTGCCAAGAAGTGTGAAAACATTCAACAGCATTCAGCGTTTGTCAACGATTTCTGGTTCCACCGAAAGATTTTGAAGCACAGGACTCATGTCCTCCTGCTGCTGCTAATCGTGAGCCAGAAGCAGTCACAAGCAGTTCAGAGTCCTTGTATGTTTTGCTACCTCAGTGGCAACACTGAGCGTACAGTCATCCGCAAACAAGAAGTCACACAGTGACTGCTACTCTTCCACCTGGTCTTGGCATGAAACTTTGCATGTGAAGCTTCCCTCCAACCTCCAGCTTGATCTTGATACCATTTTCATTGTCATGAACTGCGTCTGACAGTATGGCTGAAATGATACCAAGCCGAACAGCTTGGATCCCAAGACACAGCCATGTCTGGTTATCTGTACCTATTCCAGCATCGAAATCGTCAATAACTAAGAATTCATGTTCATGGAGCATTGCGGTTGTAATGCCCCCAGGTCTTCATAAAGCTTGTCTGTGGCATCCTTTAAATTTGTCATGCTGGAAGCATCTGTACGGATGCTGGTGGCATGGTGCCATCCTCTAAGGGGGAACGTCAGTATCAGAATGGCTTTGACTGACTGGCCACCTGGATGGGTGAAGGTAGCTGGCTGGTCTGATCCACTCGGTGTGAGCTAGCATCTGTCTGTCTATGTAAAGTCGGGACAGCTTAAAAATCTGCTGGCTCAGTAGGGCAGACAGGCGACGACTGGGAAAGCTAACAGACAAAGATGACATTGTTGGCCTTTCACTGCATCCTGACCTACCTCCAGTCATCTTGACCGTGTCTTGCCACTCGGAAGACATGACATAGGCTAGAGCGACTGAGTGACGTAACAGCATGTGCAGCTCTCCTTCACTTTAAGTCAAAATATCACCCCGACCCAATACTGCGGTGATGGGCAAGTGGGAAAAACAAGCAGATACAGCTACACTTGAAGTGTAGCCGCAAATGCATTCACAGGCAGCCCAGAGCAAAAAGATTGCTCGCAGGTGGTCGAAAGCAGCTATGGAGTTTGATAGCCTCTGAGGTATCAAATCGATCTACGTATCTCCTTTGGATCAGGAAGGTGCCAGAAAAGGTGCCTCACATACTGCTTTACCCTTAGGATTAGATGGAGCAGGATACGGTAGAGTAGTAAAGCATAGATAATTTGAGGATAAGATCTGAAAAAGTGGGGTAGAGAAGCCTAGACAGTTTAGGCCAGACAGACAAATAAAGTGACCAGCAACTTCTGATGACCCACCTTCTTTCTCTTCCCCTGGGGGAGTATGGCCATGGGCATTGCCTTGGATCTGTAAAAGAGCACAGGGTTGGCAGTCGTACGGAAAAAAAAGTTGGCGCTCATTCTTTCTAAGCCACTAAGATGAGGATAACGATAATGATGATAGTGAAGAAAAAGTAAAACGACGAAGTCGATGATAATGGTAACGATGCTGGTGACAACGATGACGCCGACCAAGATAATGATGATGGTGATGGTGATGATGATGATGATGGATGATGATGATGATATGGACGAGTGTGACGACAATGTTGATGATGATCATGATGAAGACAATAACGACGATGTTGATGGTAATGACAACATCCACTTTGATGACGACGTCGTCGTCGACGACGATGACGATGGTGATGATAATGCTGCTGCTGCAGCTGATGATGATGATGATGATGATGATGATGATGATGATGATGATGATGATGATGATGATGATGATGATGATGATGATGATGTCGATGACAACGACGATAACGACGACGTTGACAACAACGACGACAATAACAATACGATGGTGATTTTGACGGCTTCAATTACAATAGTGGCGACGATGATGATGACGACGACCATGGCAAAGAAAAAGATGACTCAGGATTGCCTTTGAAATTTCCATTTGTAGATTATGAATAGCATACCAACTATTCATCTTCTTCTCAGTCATGTCAGAGAAGCAAATGCACGACACCCCTGTCCCAGAGAGACTGGAATATTGAGTGGATATATGGACGTGCACATATGCTTATGAGTGCAAGCATGCTCTTTGTGTGCTAAACCTGCCTTATGCACATACGTATTCACGTAAGCAATACCTTTTGTTCCCCCTACCTGGACAAGCTTGCGATCCTGCTATGAGAATATACTGCTGTAGTATGGAGCAACAAGTCCTCAAAAGGCACACACCATTAGTCATCCATGTATTCGCGTTAGTTCTTTGTGATGAGGACTGACCTGAGTGCAGGGCTGATTTAATTATCGAAGGTTGCTCGGAGAAATGAAGAGCAAGATCTCAACTTACAGAAGCTGTGGTTTAAGATTGAGGCTCCTTGTGTTAAGCAGAAGATTTACACTCATGACGTTTAGTAGATAATCTGTCGACTGACATTACCAGGTTTTATAATTGCTTAGGGGGCAGTAAAACATAAGTGAAAGGAAAAAGATCAAAAGGAAGATTTGTCCCACAGAGACACTGAAGAGTTTAAGGAACAGACTTGGCTATACAGAAGAGTCCACTGGCGTAATGAAATCAGCGGAAAGACCAAGAGAGATGAAAGAGCTCACAGAAGTAAACTTGTGAAAGAACAGATCAACGCAGTGAAAAGGTTGGAGGCAGAGACTACAGCAGCTGATGCAAGGACAGAGGCAGGCAGAGAAATGACAGCTAAAGAACAAACGCCAATGTCAAGATTAAGAATCCTGCCAAACAAGTTGACCTACTGACAACTGAGAATGAAGAAAAAGATGTTTGAGTTGTTGAAGCAAATCAGGTTAGAAATATTCAATAATGTCTGCATTACTGGTGATATTAACTTCCCAGACATGTTCTGACGGAAGACGACACAAAAGTTCAGAAATTGCTTACAAGATGCATTTTTGAATCAAATGGTGAAACAAACAACAAAGACACAGAGACTGACAAAAATCAAATATACTGGATATGGTACTCGTTAATGATGAAAACATGATATCGGACATTAAACACTTAGCTCCTATAGGCAAAAGTGATCATGAGGTTTTAATGTTCTCTTGTACTTAGGGGAGAACCGAGATCAAAAAGAACCAAAGCAGTCATACAATTTTAAGAGAGGGTAGTTTATACAAATGAAAGAAGAACTGAAGAAGATTGACTGGAACAAACTCAATTATCTTGGTGTACAGCAATGTTTGAGGGAAATTAAAAGTACGTCAAATTCTTTAATAAAAAAAAATGTTCCAAAACGAAGTATATAAAGAATAATAATTTAAAAAAAAATCAAAGTGGAAGAATGCAAAGACAATAAAATTTGTAAAAAAGAAATATATGTGCCAGAGGTTTTAAGTCACTAAACAGGGGACATATTATCAAAATCATATTAAAGCACGAAATATTTGTAACAAAAAATAAGAGAGGCAAAAAAGGAATTTGAAAAGAAGCTTTCAAAAGAATGCAAAAGTAACCCGAAAGCTTTCTGGAAATATGTACAATCTAAGACAAAGATGAATACAGGGGTGAGTCCTTTAGTAACTAAAGAAGGTGACAGAGTAGAGACAGATAGTGGAAAGGCAGATATTTTGAATTGATTTTTTTTCTAGTGTATTCACGAGGGAAGATATCAATAATATACATACTCTAAGTCCAGCTTCAAGGTCAAAAGGTATCATTTTGGAAAATGTAGACATTTTTGTGGAAACAATAAAAAAGAAACTTCAATCTCTGAACTAAAATAAAGCATGTGGTCCTGATGCCATTCCATCAAGACTGCTAAAAGAGCTGAATGGGGAGATGCCTTCCCACTTTATATACTTTTTCACTAAATCTGTTGAAGAGATGATGGTGCCTTCAGACTGAAAAAACTGCGACAGTTATACCAGTTTTCAAAAAAAGGTACGAGAACAGACCCAGGGAATTATAGAACAGTGAGTTTAACATGTATAATATGTAAAATCTTAGAATCATTTATTAGAGAGGCTATTGTTAAACATATGACAGAAAATAAATTTATATGCAGAGTGCCGACATGGATTTCGTAAATAAATAAATAAATAAATAAAAAAAATCTTTTGTGACTCATCTCCTAGAAGTGATGGAAGACTTTACAAAGGAGATCGATAAAAGGAGAGAATATAGATGTATTGTATTTAGATTTTAGAAAAGCGTTCGACTCAGTACCATATGAAAGACTACTAAAGAAATTGGAGTCTTATGGAATAGTAGGCAACGTACTTGGTTGGGGTAAAGACTTTCAATCAAAAAGAAACTCAAAAGGTAAGGATTGGTAGTTCTTTCTCTCATAGTGCTGATGTCATTAGTGGGACACCACAAATATTTTTTTTACTGTGTTTATAAATGATCTCCCTGTTGAACTAAAGAGTACATGCAATTTTTTTGCAGATGACACAAAACTTTATAATTCTCCAGAATTGCATCAGGAATTACAAAAGGATATTGAAACATTAGTAATATGGTCTGATACTTGGAATCTATACTTTAATACAGAAAAATGTAAAGTATTTCATATTGGTCAATCGAGCCCACAAAATGATTACATAATGAAGATTGGGTGCAAGGAAATAAAAGTGTCTAAATGTGAGGAAGAGAAAAACCTAGGTGTGACTTTCGACAAAAACTTGCCATTTGATAAACACATTGCAGATAATATTAACAAGACTAACAGAATGATTGGAATAATAAAAAAGAGCCTTTACATGTATAGAAAAGGACACTTTCTTACAATTGTATAAGACGTTAGTGAGGCCCATTCTCGAATATGACAATACTGTATGGTATCCAATGTTAAAGAGACAATCAGAAGCTCTAGAACAGGTTCAAAGAAGAGCAACAAAGATGATCCATAGTATAAAGGATTGCTCATACCAAGAAAGATTAAAATATTTACAACTTCCAACACTAAAATCAAGAATAGTAAGAGGGGACTTGATTCAGACACATAAGATATTTAATGGTTTTGATGATACTGACAAAGCATGCTTTTTTTTGTACTCCACAGATAAATACCACATGAAACAGTGAAGATAAGATATTCAAACAATGTTCCAGAACTAATCTGAGAAAATTTGCATTTACTAACAGAGTAACCAACTACTGGGATAAATTAACAACTAACATCCAACGTGCACCGAGTACACATATATTCAAGAACTTCATAGATAAAAACATGAATTAATAATTAAAATTAGATATGACTTTGATGGTTAAAGAAGACTGAGCTAGTCAACAACCGGACCAATAAGACACCAAAAACAGGAGGGCGTAAAAAGCCTAAGTAGGCTAAAGTTGTTTTAATACAACGCCCCGATCCCGATCCTGATCCTGATAGTGAAAATAAAAACAAATCTGCAAAATGTGCAAACTGATACCAGCTTCAAGTCGAAAGGTCGCAGCTTCACTCTCAGTGCGAACGGCTTCCTAATCCTTTGAACATTCTTTGAGGATGACTCTCTCTTTTCTGCCACTCATTGACACCACTTCCTTGTTTTTCGTTGTTGCTGTGACCTACTGTTTATTTGCCTCTAGGGGTCATTTTTTCTCTGTCCTGGCTTTGGAAAGTCGGATCCCAATGTACATGTCGCCTTTCTTGTAGTAATCTGGCGACAGGATTGTGAAAATTGTACACACGGGCCAGGGTGGATATTAGCCATCTTCTCTGCAGTGTTTGTCTTCCCATATAGCCTGTCATAGATTGTGTGTTTTTATTTGAATACTTTTCGTTTCCTTTTCGTCATTTTGTCGATCTGGGATCGAATAATTAAGTGTGCATGCTGGCGCTTTTTTTTTTTTTTTTTTTTTTTAGGGGGCCTATCCTTACGCGTTGCAATCTTTGCATTTTGACGTGGGAATTAAACTTCTCAGAGTCATGATTTTCACTTGATAAGCGAGCCTGTCTTAAAGCTCTCTCCAAAAAAAAAATGATCTTGCGAATAAAGCATGGTCCCACATTTAGCATGGCCCCACATGAAGCATGGTCCCCACATCAAGAATGGCCCCACATGGCCCCACATTATCATAGCCCCACATCAAGCATGACCCCACATTTAGCATGGCCCCACATCAAGCATGGCCCCACATGGCCCCACATTTAGCATGGCCCCACATTATCATGGCCCCACATCAAGCATGGCCCCACATTTAGCATGGCCCCACATCAAGCATGGCCCCACATGGCCCCACATTTAGCATGGCCCCACATGGCCCCAAATTATCATGGCCCCACATCAAACATGGTCCCACATTTAGCATGGCCCCACATCAAGCATGGCCCCACATTTAGCATGGCCCCACATGGCCCCACATCAAGCATGGCCCCCATCAAACATGGTCCCACATTTAGCATGGCCCACACATCAAACGTGGTCCCACATTTAGCATGGCCCCACATCAAACATGGTCCCACATTTAGCATGGCCCCACATCAAACATGGTCCCACATTTAGCATGGCCCCCACATCAATATGGCCCCACATTTAGCATGGCCCCACATTTAGCATGGCCCCACATCAAGCATGGCCCCACATTAAACATGGCCCCACATGACCCACATTTAGCATGGCCCCCACATCAAACATGGCCCCACATGACCCCATTTAGCATGGCCCCCACATCAAACATGGCCTCACATGACCCCATTTAGCATGCCCCCCACATCAATCAAGGCCCCACGTGGCCCCCATTTAGCATGGCCCCCACATCAAACATGGCCCCACATGACCCCCATTTAGCATGGCCCCACATCAAACATGGCCCCTACATCAAGCAACGGTTCCACATCAACCATGGCCTCACATTAAACAAGGGCTCCAGATCACGCATGGACCCTTGTTATGCATGCCATTCCCCCATATCAACCATACTCTCTCTCTCTGTCTCTCTCTCTCTCTCTCTCTCTCTCTCTCTCTCTCTCTCTCTCTCTCTCTCTCACATAGCTTTAATTTCCTCTACTCCCTCTAGACTTCAAAATCAGATTAGAAATTTGCAGCAGGCGTCTGATTTACTGGGGTTAACAGTACATTTGCAAAAAAGCAAGACAATGGTTTCCAGAAAAGTTGGGTATCTAAGTAAACATGCAAAATGGTACTACAAAGGGTAGGAAATAGAAGTCTTAAATACCTACAAATATCCACGATTTACCTTATTAACGACAAAATTGTCTATAAACATTTCACTTACAGAGTTTGCAGGAAGAGCCAAAAGCAAAGTGATAGACATCATGAAAACTATGTACAGCTTGGGTAATATGGCTATGTCAATCTTCTTTAAATTATTTGATGCACAAGTTAAACCATTGATATTATATTCATCAGAAATCTCTGGGCCTCACACGTTTTGAAGCAATCGAACGCATACACCTCTTTGCTATAAAAACGTTCTTAGGAAATTGGCAAAAAGACGCCAAATACTCTTGTTTATGGTGAGCAAGGCAGATGCCCTCTATATATTGACAGTACGTTACAGGCAGTGAAATACTGGTTCAAGATTTTTTTTTTAAATGACGCCAAAACGGAATACCGAAACGAGCATACGAAAAAGAATTGAAAGAAGTTAGTAAATCCCTCAAATGGGCTTTAGACATAAACATTGTTTTTTGACTCCTACGGATTTGCATAAGTGTGGATAAATGGAGGAGTGGGAGATGAAAAAAGGCATTCTTATCAGTGTTTAGACAGAGAATGGTAGACTGTTTCAAACAGGATTGGCTCAGTAAATTAGAAGGTAGTAATCCTTATACCGTCTACCGATCCTTTAAATCACTGCATCAACCTGAGAAATATTTATATGATATCACAATTACAAAATTCAGAAGGGCATAAGCAAAAGTCAGGTTAAGGGTAAATAAGCTTCGAACAAATGAAAAGTACACCGATAATACAGCAATAAATCACCTGCC
>JADBJO010012622.1:0-7500 GCA_016801955.1 Conus betulinus | reverse complement strand
ACTGAGGGTTGTCACTGTTCTTCTTATGAAACTGCCTTGTGTAGCGACTCGTGAAGTCGACGCACAAGATAAGAACTGTAAGAGAGATTCCTTTTTTATGAAGCGATACAAAGCCCTAGCTAGTAGTCAAGCTCAGTCTGGAGTATTTTTTTTTTTCAGCAGCAGTTAAAAATGTTCTGACAGAGTCTGTCTCCTGTCAGACAGACGCCTTCTTCTGTTCAAAAGCGCTTTAAAAAAAAAAAAAAAAAAAAAAAAAAAAAAAAAAAAAAAAAAAAAAGCTCCGGAGAAGACAGATCGGCAATAAATCTGCCAATCGTCCTGTGAAGCCTGGTGCCCTGGGCTGAGGCACAAGATGCGCTGCTTCCCAGTCTCCCCAGCAGTCAAGAAAAATCCCATTTAGGACCTTTTTCCATGGAATATTGAATCTTTCTCATGACGGGAAGATTGGTGTTTTCACGTTTGCGAGTTGTGTTCAGAAAAAAAAAAAAAATAAAAAAAAAAAAAGGGTGAATAGCACCTTCAGTCCGCACCAGCTTTCACTTCTGTCAAGAAACGCCCTCCCCCCCCCCCCCCCCCCCCCCCCCACACACACACACACACACACACACACCCTCCCTTTTTTTTGTTTTGTTTTTTTCTTTGTTTTTTTTTTTTTTTTTTTTTCCCTACACCTGGTTTTCTTTCACACTAACACCTCCACATGGATATCCCTCCCACCTTCTATCTTTCCTGAGCCAAGTGTATGTACACGTATTTGACTCCTTCCCTCCACCCCCATTTCATCATCAAGATCCTAACACAACCTACACCTACCCACCAGCCGCCGTGGCGAAGTGGTTGGCGTCGCGGACTCCCGGCTGGGAGAAGGCGGTTTCGATAAACATCAGAGTCATGTGGGAATTTTCTGCCCCAACCGACTCCTACCCAGAGCTGAGTTTGCTACGAGCTCAGTTGGGAATACCAGACCCCCACGCCGCCGAGTTTCATCCACATAATGGATGCGTCTTTGAGAGTGTTGCTCTAACTTCCTGACCAACACTGCAGGTGCCTGTATCTCTCGGGCCTGGTTGATGCCCGGATGTGTTATGCAAGGAAGCCTAGAGTACAGCCCCGTCATGCAGTCTCAGACCGAAATAGAAAGCCGCAACGTCATCTTTATCATCCTCATTCTCATCGATTAGCATTAAAAAAATGTATCAAATTCTGTGGCCCTTCATGCCCTGCTCTCATGGTGATCTCAGTATCGATGTCCTCTCCACGTCTGTGGTCTTGGTTTGCTTCCGTCAGGGTCACCAGTATCGGCGAGTCCATGGGGGCTGTCGTTGGACGGACGTGGTGGTGCCCTCTGGAGGGAGAGCTCATTCCGCCGGCTCCGCGACTAGGCAATTATTGTCGTCAGTAGGGGGCTTAGTAGGTGGTGTCCTGCGTGTGTTAGATCAGAACAGGCGCCACTGAACACCACCGAAGAGACTCGGCAGCAGTGCAGTGTCTCCTCCGGTGGGTTGCCTCTTGACGACTTGAAATTGACTGCTCCTTGTGGATTGCTGGTGTCGGGGGCTGCGGCAGGACCGACGGGGCTGTGGCTGTGGATGGGGTGTCGGAATGAGTGGCGTGGGTGCACTGCCACTGAGATGGCACAGAGGTTGGAGGTTCGGTTCGTTATAGTGTTGAGCGACTAGCGTGTTTGTCTTTTTGTTGATGTTTGATCTGTGTAGGCAGAACCTCATCTTCAGAGTGTTCTTAGTTTCCCCGACATACTGTGTGTTGTTGCAGAAGAGGATATAAATGATGTTGGAGCTGTTGCATTTGAGTCTGTGTCTTATGTGGAGGGTCTCTTTTGTTTGCTGGTTTTGGAATGTGGTTCTCTCTCTCTCTCTCTCTCTCTCTCTCTCTTGGTCTCTGTCTCTCTCTCTCTCTCTCTCTCTCTCTCTCTCTCTCTCTCTCTCTCTCTCTCTCGCGCGCGCGCGCGCGCGCGCGCGCGCGCGGTGTGTGTGTATGTGAGGAGAAGGAGGGACTGGTGGAAGAAATGGAGGGTTGAGGGAGATGGGTAAGGCAGGTAAGACAAACTGATAGATAAAAAAGACAGACGTTTGAGCAGAAAATCACAGCATTAGAAAAAAAAAACTACAAACTGTTTTCCTTTGTTCTTTTATCCACCACCTTCACAGTGTTGTTTCAATTTTTTCCCCAAAACACATTTCATCACAACTTGCATTTTGTCTCATTTGATAGAGAGATAGGCATTCACAGGCACACGTGCACGAATATACATACACATACATGTACGCGTGCATGCTTACACACACACACACACACACACACACACACACACACACACACACACACACACACACACACACACACACACACACACACACACACTACACTCACACATACAGATACACAGGGGTCGATTTTTTTTCTTTTTATTTGTGTGAACATGAACAAGAATGCCCTTTTTAAAAAAAAGTTGAAAGACAAAAAAAGAAAAACGTATCAACGCAAAATTTATCAACGCAGAAACAACGCCGTTTTTGGCTTCATGGACAAATTTTAAAATATCACTGAAACGTGTGCAGAGTACTTGGTGCTATCGAAATGTTCCTAAATTATGTACAGAACATCCGTGCCACGAAAACTGTCGTTGAGGCCTTTCCGTATGCGTGTGTGACAAAATCATTTTTGAAAACATGTGCAGAATATGATGGTATGCTCCCACAAAAACTGTTTTTTGAAGCTTCAACAATATAAACGTGTCACACACACACAACAACAACAAAAAATTGTTGAAGCATTATAGAATACAATTGTCACACAAAAATAATTGTCGAAGCACTACAGAATACATGTGTTAAAAGTTGTTGAAACACAATACAATGCATGCGTTACAAAAATGGTTGTTAAAAGTATGTACAGAAAACATGTTTTCTCAAAAAACTGTTGTTTTTGAAGACTTTATAAATATATGATATCACACCAACTGTTACTGGAGAATGTGCAGAACACGTGTGTCGCAAAAGCTGCTGGTGAAGCATGTACAGAATATATGAGTTACAAAAACTGGTATTGAGGTGACCACAAAATAAGTATGTCACCAAGAAGTCGAAGTATATGCAGAATGCATGCTGCGACAAAAACCATTTTTCAAGTATAATTATACAGAACAGGTGTTTACAGACAGTGTTACTGAAGCGTGTGCAAAATACAAAAATTTCACAAAAAATAATTGTTTAAGCACGAACACAATACACCGTGTTATCAACTCTCTCATTGAAGCATCTCCAGAATATATTTTGTGACAAAAAGTTGAGTTGAGAGAGGGAAGTTGAAGCATGCATAGATTTTATGGGATCACAGAAACTGTTCTTGCACGGTTTCAGAACACATGGTACTATGTTGTGTTTGATGTATCAACCTGTTCACATCTAGGCCTGAAGATTATTGTGTTGCACATTTGCTTAACAACTGTATATCTATTTTGTTATTTCGTTTGTTTTTACACAGCAATGAATTCTTTTTCGTTTTTTTGTCTTCTTTCCTTCTTCCTCTTGTTTCTTCCTTCCTTCCTTCCTCTTTCCTTCTTTTCTCTCTGTCTGTCTGTTGTTTTCTTTGTACAAGCAGCACATTACCAGAGTGAGTGTGCCAGTACACCACACATGAGAACATTAACAAACCCAGACATATTGTGTGAAAACGCCAAAAACACTAAAATCAGCAAAAAAAAATATGTTCATGTGTGAGAGAACATACAGACTATGCATGGTGTGAAAGAGACTAGTTGTAAAAAAAAAAAGAAAAAAAGAAAAAGAAAAATAGGAAAAAAAACTAGTTGTGGGAATTGTTTGTGTTTTTTTCCGCTTTTTTTTTTCAGATGAAGAGGACAGTGTGAAGCACCAAAAATAAAGAGGTGGATTTCGGCCTTATGAGGAAAACAGAATTGAAAAGAAAGAAAAAGTCACCGCCGTAGGTGCTCCATTAATCCGACAACTGATGCAACAAAACACAACACACACACACACACACACACACACCACACACACACACACACACACACACACACACACACACACACACGGTACGACAAAATCTTTTCTGAAAGTACTAAACACAGTAAACTATGTCACATGAATTTTTATTAAACAATGAGCAGAATAAATAAGAATATAGGTTTCTGGATTCTGGATTCCAAGTAAGTTTTTGATTCTGAGTCTATAACTACGTTTCTAATGAGCAGAATGTGTTTTTCCTTTGTGTCTTTGGTCAAGAATCAGGAGTGACACGTCTGTGACATAAGCTGGACTTGAAGACTCCTTTTTCCCCTATGAGAGGGAATCCCCGCTATGCTAGCCAGTGCTTGGCAGACCAAATCGCTCAGTGCTACAAGTTCACTAACAGGGGGGCGGGAAGGGCGGCTGGAAGTCATGTCTACCGAAAAAGCGATTCGTGTCATTTAGTTTACACTTTGAAATAATTATTGAACCGCTGCATTGTTGGCGTAAAAGTTACCGCTAATACACTCTGAAGGAACGTTGGAGTTCCAGGACTCCCATATGTGGACACTGAACCCTTAACATTGTGAAGGAGAGTGTGAACTCCCGACTCCCGTGTGTGTTGACACCGAAATGTCAATGCTATGTGGGAGCTCAGATTAAGACATCTGTTACCAAAACGTTTTGTTCAAGCTTCTTCTTTGCCTGTAAGGGCAAACTTACTTCTGTTAATAGTGAGGCTGTAACATAACCCTTCTCCTTGGTATTCTTAGGTATGACGAATCAGGTTTTACTCTACGATGCTGAAAGTCCATGTATAAGCTCAGTAAAGTGATTTTTTGTATGCAGACTCACGCACACGGTCCTCGGGACGCGGTGTTGTTTGATTGTTGGCCAGGCGAGAGGATTCCAGTTTGGCACAGTCTCTGTATGGCTGGGGAAAATTCGGCCGGAATAGGCAAACGACTGGCATTTCAAACATCACAACACTTTATACGTGACAACTGCTGCATACAACTAAACACTCACTATAAGATTTTAAAAAAAAAAAAAAAAAAAAAAAAAAAAAAAAAAAAAAAAAAAAAAGGTCCCACGATTGAAGCAGCTGGAATTTAAAAATCTTTAAAAAATAAATACAATGTAGCAACAATATATTAACTGGCATGAAAAATCGAACTGTGGCAACAATAAAGCAGCTTGCCGTAAACATCGCATCAAGATGAACAAGGAGATAACAACAATAGAGAAAGTAGTTAATTAACGATCAATACAGAATGAACAAGAAAGTAGTAATAATACATCCACCACTTATAAACAGTTGTAGGAAGATGAACAAGGCAGGTGGCAACTACACAGTAATTAGCAAAACCATAATAGTAAAGATAAAGAAATAAAGTTAAAAAAAAAAAGAAAAAAAAAATGACAACGGTAGATTTATTAGCTATAACAATAAACAGTACGTTAATTAGCAGAAACAAATCCATTAAGATTAAAACGAAGAGCCGATAAGGCTTAGGTGTAAAAGCGTTTAAAACAACAATGTGGTTTCTGTAGAGAATGTGATGTTAAAAAAGTGGTCATAATAGGACCGGATTTCGATCTGGAACGTAATATCGTCAGAACAACTATTACTGTAAATCTCTGTGCTGAATATGATGTCTGCCAAGCAATGATTTTTCGACCAGATCGCTGAATAGAATATGTTGCAGCAAAACAGTCATTACTACTGAAGTTCACTGTCTTTATTAGTGTGTATCTTGTCATTGTTAGTGCTGACCCCTGTGTAGAACGTCTTACCAACAAGACAGTCATTGATGGAGAAGATCACCGTTTAGAATGTGATGTCAACAAAACGGTCATTAATGGTGTAGATTTCTGTATGGATGTCAAAAGAAGAGTCATTGTGGTTGCTAATCTACGGTGGATGTAATGTCTACAAAACATTCATTAATGCCGATCTCTTTGTATAATATATCAACAAAACAGCTATCATTGGAGTAGATTTCTGCATAGAGTGTGTCCCATCAAGACAGTAACCATTAAGTCATAATATATAGATATATATATATATATATATATATATATATATATATATATATATATATATATATATATAAGTTTAAAAATATGATTAAAAAAGGAGATTAAAAAACCACCAAGAAACTTGTTTCGAGCTCTCTGCTCTCTTCAGGGTATTCATTTTGGGCACTATATAACACCGGTAGCGTGCCCCAAAATGAATACCCTGAAGAGAGTAGAGAGCTCGAAAACAAAGTTTGTTGGTGGTTTTTTAATCTCCTTTTTAATCATATTTTTAAACTTATGTCGCTCCCTTCCCGGTAGAGCGTTTTTTTTAGAGTTCTTGCTGCTCCTCTGTGTTTGTGTGTGTGTGTTTATGTTGTGTGTGTGTGTGTGTGTGGGTGTGTGTCTGTGTGTCTGGTGTGTGTCTGTGTGTGTGTGTGTGTGTGTGTGTGTGTGTGGTGTGTGTGTGTGTGTGTGTGTGGTGTGTGTGTGTGTGTGTGTGTGTGTGTGTGTGTGTGTGATGTCTTTAACTTTGAATCATTATTTGTGCAGATCTCTATGCAGAAAATCAGGATCATTACCACTGTAGGTCTATTAACGAAAACTGTTAGCTCTTCAATTCTAATACTCATTAATGCAGATTTCTGTGAAGAATGTATTGTTCTGGGATCAGAATTCTCACAGGTACATCAGGATCTTCCACAGGATGAGTCTCACAGCCATCACAGTCATGGTAGGACATGAGCATCGGCTCAACCTGAACACACGCACACACACACACACACACACACACACACACACACACACACACACACACACACACACGCAAGTGAATGGCTAGCGAAGGTTGGGGCAACAGGGGTCGGTAGGGGAAGAAAGAGAGACTCTACCTTACCTTCATGTCCTCTGCCGGTTCATAAAACATTAGAACTTTAAAAGATGAACTGTTTTGACAAATGAACGAAACAAAATGCTTTACCACCAACACCAGTCACTACCGTTCCTTTGAATCAGAAAACTACATTCTTCTGGTCTGAATTTTGACCCTTGATTAAAAAAAAATATATATGTTTGATTACATCGTTTTTTGAATAGTATCTCATCTAGTAACACGGTAAGAAATGTTAGCCATTATATATCAGCTCAACTAGTGGAAAGCTAGGTGTATTACAGAATATTTAACATTTCGTTTACGTGTTAGCACCTTGTCAGGCAGTTACGTTTTGACTGTCAAACATTACTTCCTCCACGCGCAACATGATCTTTCTGTTTCAAACAGATACAGCAACATTAAATATAGCTTCACAGCCCGAACATAAACATTCTTTCCCACAGATTTTTGGGAAAGTTATCGTCAACAGTGCCAATCACCAGATGCATTCATTATGGAAACATTGCCACCATAAACACAGAAAATATTATAAAGGGAGACGATATCAAGATGCTAGCTGTCAAAAAGTGTGGCCCATCCATTCTGAATAGCGCATGC
>JADBJO010012621.1:37751-56935 GCA_016801955.1 Conus betulinus | reverse complement strand
GGATCCTCGTGGCAAAGAAAGAAGAACTGTTAATATAAAACCGACGATGTTCAAACCCCCCTTTTTTGTGCCTAGAGGCAAAGGCGGCTAATGAAAAAAGACGACTGAGGTACTGGCCTTTGTCCACACAGTGGATGGCAAGTACTCCGCACCCAGTCTGATCATTAACCGGTCCAAACTGACTTACTTGTAGGCTATGCTTTTAGGACTCTGGATTTGCTAAGTCGTCGTCGTCAGCTCGTGAGCGTCGTTGTTGTCGTCTCGTCGCTCGTGATACATAATCGTCGCATATCATCATCGTTCGTCATCATCCTATCATCATTATCATCATCATACCACCATCGTCGTCATGTCTGTCCGCATTCGTCATCGTTCATCGTCACATCAGATCAAGCAGCAGAAGCAGCAGCAGCAACAGCGGCCGGGCGGCCAAGTAAGTAGCAGCAGCACGCGGCAGCATCCTCACATCTTTCCCCATCAACTACTACTCTCAACTACACACTGGCATGATGTCCGAGCTTGGCCCAGTGTTTTTCCATCATTATCATCGCCAGTCAGATAGTCATTTTTGTTGCCCTTGATTCAACATCATCGTTCATAGCTATCATCATTCCCATCGCCATCTCTCTTCACCACTGCGGCACTGCACATCCACAACTGATACATCTAGTGCCAGTCCCATTAAGCCTGTATGGCCTGCCAAATGCAACTGCCTTATCATCACCATTCACCATTACTCTACCATACTTTTGTTCTCTCTTTTAAAGAATGAGCGGGATACTAGCAGTTAGGGAAAGAAAACAGGACGAGAAGTGAGAGGGGGAGCCATTGGAGCCTCTAGTGGGGGGGCTTGCCATGTCCTTTTCAGGACAGCTCGTCCACTATTGGCTCCCACATGGCACTCAACTCTCATCAGTGGCTCCCCGTAGCTGTAGCATGCGCAGCGGGCCACGGCCACCCCCGGGCAACAGCTTTGGCAGGCTGGCTGAACCTGATGAGGGTAGCCGACGGGTTTTCAAACCCTCGGTGATTTTAGGACTTGCTCACCCTAGCATGTGAAGTTGTTTCCGGCGGACAAGGCGGAGGAAATCACGTGTGACTGATTCAACGGCTTGGAGGGCGGTTTCAACAACGCACTGTGGAGGTGTGAAGGGCACGTCAGAGCACGGAAGAAGACCTGGCCATCCACTGCAGCCAAGGAGGCCCCCAGTCGTAACAATTCTTTGTTGCCACTGGACTCGGGCTTCTGCGGCCGAGAGAGGGTGGGGGGGGGTTGTTCCAGTTTTTGCAACAGCTTCCCCACCAAAAAAACCAACTCACGCACAGGTTTTTGTTGTGCAGATCCCCCCTTTCTTTCCCCAAACCAATCCCCTCATACTTCCCTCTTCTGACTCAGAAAGTCCTGCGGCGATGGGGGCGGGACGAAGCGACAGGTAAGCGACAGGTAGCAGGTACTACTACTGGCAGTCGTCGTAGTAGTTCCAAGCCTACACACGTAGGCGGCCTGGGACAGATGGTCGCTCTCCATTGTACCCGGGGCAGCAGCAGTGGAGTTCGGTAGCATCCCAGGTGTCTGAGCAGCCCTTTTCAGGACAGCACTGCTCACCCTAGTAAGGGAAGGGACTAGAAAAGGTGTCCTAAAAAATTGCCTGCCCTATAACTATAACTGGCCAGCATGCCGCAGCTGGCAGTTAACCCTCTTAGCGGTCGGTTCGAAAAGAAAAAAAAGAGGAAGGGAAAAAAGACTCATTATCGGTGCATGGAACGTGCGCACATTGCTGGATAGAGAGGACACAACACACGGCCCCACAGAAGAAACTGCTCTTGTAGCCAAAGAGCTGGCGCGATACAGGATTGACATCGCTGCGCTCAGCGAGACTCGCTTTGCTGGGGAGGGGAGCAATCTGTGAAACCAGAGGGAGGCTACACTTTCTACTGGAAGGGAAAAAAGCAGAAGATGACGACAGACAGCATGGAGTTGGATTTGCCATCCGCAACACTCTTGCTACACCAACTCCCTGATCTCCCCACCGGCATCAACGAACGAACTGACTGATGAAACTGCGCTTCCCCGTCGGTCGCTCCAGGCATGTCACCCATCATCAGTGCCTACGCCCCCACACTCACAAGCTGTGAGGAAGACAAGACAAGAGAGATTTATGAAACCTTGGACACTCTTGTGAAGTCAACTCCTGCAAGCGACAAGCTAGTAGTCCTAGGGGACTTCAACGCAAGAGTGGGGACAGATCACCACCAGAGCTGGGAGGGAGTTCTGTGGGGTTCCCAGGGAGTCGGCAAGATGAACAGCAACGGGCTACTGCTCCTGACTGTGTGTGTGTGCTGAGAACGGTCTCTCACCATCACCAACACCCTCTTCAGACTGGCCAACCAACAAACACAAAACCACGTGGATGCATCCAAGGTCCAAGCAGTGGCATCTTATAGACTACTATGTCATTGTTCGACGGGCAGGATACACGGGACGTGATGATCACCAGAGCCATGCGAGGAGAGCTGAGTGTTGGACAGACCACCGTTTAGTGAGGGCGGTCGGTCTTCAATTTTCACATAGCCAGAGTCCAACGCAAGAAGCCCAAGGCTGCTCGATCAAAAATTCAACATCTCAAAACTGCAGAACCCTCTCTTAAAAGAGAAATTCCAAAAACTCACCTAGATGAGACTCTGACTGCTGCTCAGGGACCGCTGACTGGAGAGACCCAACAGAACAACATAACAATGGAACCAGTTCAAACAGATGGTGACAGAGTCAGCCAAAGCCACTCTAGGCCTCAAGAAGCATGTCCACCAGGACTGGTTTGATGAAAACAATGAAGACATCATCAACAAACTCTTAGAAGAGAAACACACTGCCTATATCAACTGGCAGAACGATCTATCCTCCATCTCCAAGAAGGATCGCTTCAAGCACCTCCAGAGCAAAGCCCAGAGAGAGAACTGCGCACAATGCAAGCAAGACAGCTGGTGGGACAGGAAAGCTGATGAGGTTCAACGATATGCCGAGCTGAATTACTCCAAAGAGTTCTTCAACTCGCTCAAGGCTGTCTACGGACCACAGAGACCCAGCACCACCCCACTCCTGTCTGCAGATGGCAAAGACCCTGCTGAAAGACAAGGACAGCATCACGCAACGCTGGGAGGGAACACATTTCTCCACCTTACTCAACAGACCGTCCACAGTCGACTCTTCAGCCTTGAACGCTATCCCGGAGAAGCCGGCCCTGGAAGAGCTTGCTTGACTCCTACTACCCAGCCTCGAGGAAATCACTAAGGCAGTGAAAGCAGACGAGCAGTGGGTAAGGCACCAGGCATGGACGGCATCCCAGCCGAGATGTACAAGGCAGCCGGTCCAGTGGCCCTGGACACTCTCCACGACATACTCTACTCTGCAGCATTTGGGGGGAAGAAGGGGGGAATTTACCATGCCACAAAGACTTTCGAGATGCCACTGTTTGTCTCCCTGTATAAAAAAAAGGGCAGCAGCAAGTCTGACTGTGGTAACTACCGAGGCGTCTCCCTCCTCTCAGTCGCTGGGAAAAAATCCTAGCAAGAGTCATCTTAAACCGCCTGATCAGCGCTGTGTCAGAACCGTCACTGCCAGAGTCACAGTCTGGCTTCAGACCAGGCCGCAGCACCATCGACATGGTCTTCTCGGTGAGACAGGTCCAAGAAAAGTGTATTGGTGTATTGAGCAGCGGATGGACCTCTACGCTGTCTTCATCGACGACTTAACAAAAGCCTTCGACACGGTGAACAGGGAGGCGCTGTGGGTCATACTCTCCAAGCTTGGCCTGTCCGAGGAAATTCACAAAAATCATCCGCCTATTCCACGACGACGACATGGTTGGTCTTGTGCTTGTTGGGGGTGACAGCTCTGCTCCCTTTGAAATCTCGAACGGCGTCAAGCAGGGCTGTGTCCTCGCTCCGGTCTTGTTCAACCTGTTCTTCACATGCATGCTGAACCATGCCCTCGGAGATCTCGACAGAGGCATCTACATCAAGTACAGGCTGGACGGCTCTCTGTTTGACCTTCGTCGGCTGAGCGCCAAGACCCGAACAGTCGAGAGACTTGTGACTGACGCACTGTTTGCCGACGACTGTGCCCTGATGGCACACACAGAAGCGGATCTCCAGTTCATTGTCAGCAAGTTTGCGGAAGCCTCTCGGCTTTTTGGCCTCACAATCAGCCTTGGAAAAAACGGAAGTGCTCTACCAACCCTCCCCAGGCCTAACAGTGCAACCTCCCCCCCACCATCACCATCGGAGGCACCATTCTGAAAAACTGTCGAGCACACTTCAAGTACCTCGGGAGCGTCATTTCCAGTGATGGCTCTCTTGACAGAGAAATCTCTGCCAGGATCAGCAAAGCCAGCCAAGCTCTTGGCCCCGCCTACGTACTCGTGTGATGACCCACAAAAGCATCAAGCTCGACACACAAAGATCAAGGTCTACAAAGCTGTTGTTCTCACTAGTCTCCTCTACGGCTGTGAGTCCTGGACGCTGTACCGGAAACACACGAAACAGCTTGAACGCTTCCACACGAGATCACTACGAGCGATTATGGGCATCAAGTGGCAAGACCCGAGTGACCCAACCTCGAAGTCCTGGACAGGGCCGGTCTGCTCAGCATCGAAGCCATGATAATGAAGGCCCCAGCTTCGCTGGACTGGACATGTCATCCGTATGGAGCCTCACAGACTGCCTCGGCAGGCACAGCTACACGCCTGCAAAAGACCTAGAGGTTTGTGCCCAAGACAGAGCAGAATGGCGAAGTCTAACCAGGAAGGCCCAGGAAGAATTTGAAGACAACAACCGCCACAACAACACATGACTACTGCAAGAGAAAAAAACGCAAGGCCTTGGTGTCCTCCCTTCCCACATTAGCCACGTTCAATTGCCCCTACTGCCCACGGGTTGTGTGTGCCTCGAGAATCGGTCTCTAGAAGAGAGAGAGACAGAGAGAGACATGAGATAACCCCCCCAACTCCCCATCCCTCCAGAGAGAGAGAGCTGAGGGAGCAGAGAGAGAGGGAGTGGACGGAGATGACAGAGAGATGGAGCGAGGGGGGGGGGGGGGAGACAGAGATAGAGAAAGAGAGGGCCGGGAGGGCTGAGGAGGGGGGGGGGTGTGACAGGGTTGTGTGAGGAGTTAGATTCAGAAGAGACTCTTTCCATACAGAGAGAATACAGAAATAGATCGTGAGAAGAACCGGGCAAACTGACACAAACCCCAAGAAAACACAAAGAAGATAGACCTGCCAGACTTTATGTCAAGTTTCTCCTTTATAATTTTCAAGATCGATAATGTAGTTTCCTGGTTTCCATGTCAAATGCAAGAGAGGGTCGCTGATAATCTCTCATGCTGCTGAAGAAAGGCAGGTCGTTTTCAAAAAGAGGAGCACCATCCATCCAGCCATGTCCCTGCTGCCCCACCTCCCAAAGTCTGATACTGGTGCTCAAAATAAATGAAAATTGAAAAGATACTGTTTTTAAATATATGATTACGTGATGTGAAGCTAAAAGCATTCGAATGCAAGGAAACAAAACTCTTAGAAAACCCTTCAGCTATTTCCAATCAACCAGAGGAGCACCGCAAAAACAGGCAGTAGTTTCTTGCGATTGTTCCTGTTGTTGGTGTTGTTGTTGTTGTTGTTGTGGATGTTGTTGTTGTTTGTATTCTAGGTTTAGAAAAAAACAATGACAACAGGGAAATTTTTATTCAACAGAACTTAACAGATATGTGAGAACATTTAAGACCACATTCTGTTTTTTTTTTCAATCGTCAGAGGAAATCCTCAAACAGCAACAAGCATGACAGATAATATGTGCAAGAACAGGGTTATACATAATTACTTGAAATTACATTCAAAATGTTTCAAACCAATCTCGACCACATACTATAAGATCAAGTGGTAAAATGGGGGTGCCCTTTATTGTGCTATGTGAAAAAAATGAAATATGATTTATTTCTGCACCACTTTAAGCCTCTTAGTGAATGCAAAGAAAGGCGTAAGTGCCCAAAGCAGTCATAAAATATCGGTATCTATCAACTTGATAATATACTTTGCCTTTCCAAGCACCGAGTAGCATGCAAAGTCTTCAGTAGAAATCAGTACAATGGTCACGAACAATATATTCAATCTAAATGATCAGTCGAGAGCAGCAGAGACATTCACCACAGATCAAAACACCGAATAATAAGGATTTTCGATTCGTAGGTCAGATGTTATGCTGCACTGCGTGCAGAATGTTTAACCCAAAAACTTAAAATCAAGAAATCTCCAAAGTCGTCGTGACACTGTTTCATTCTAACGATTTCAAAGGAGACATTTGCTGAATTTGCGGCTCGAGTTCAATTCAATGAAAATAGGGCAATTTTAGAATAGTGCAAAAAAAAAAAGTCCTAACATCAGAAAGGTGCTAACTAAGTAATTTGATTCGTTAAGGCATATTGAACTGAAAAAGGAGTTTACTGAATAATTACGAAAAAATGACAAACCTGCAATAATTTACGATTTGCAGTAATCTAGCCTTGAACCTATATTTTACAGTATAAAGACCTAACACCCCCAATTTTATGTAGTTCAAAGCCCATTTTGAAACCATCAATATGACAGACTCTGTTTGATTTTAGCCAAAATTATGACCAAACTGCTTGACCAAAACTATGTAAGTGTAGATCCATCTCCAACTACCCTCAGAGGCTGTTCTCTCGATTTTGAAACTATGAGGTAATCTTTATTTCTGGCATGGTGTGGTCAAGTCTGGTTACATTTCACACAGACGCCGCGACATCACAACACCCCACACACCACACACCACCCCACACAACACACACACCACACACCACAAACACACACACCACCACACACACACACACACACACACACACACCACACACACACCAACACACACACCACACCACACCACCACACACACACACACCACACATCACACACACACACACACACACACACACATTTTCAATACATACATGAATACATGCACAGTATATGCATACACAGTACATACATAACATACCCAAGTACTTATACATTACATACATTGCATGCATATAGATAGACACACAGAGAAATATGTATATATGTATATATATATCTAATAGATTATATATATTTAAATATATAGTATATAGATATAGACATACCCCCAGGACTACCTACCATACATACATACATACATACCTACATACATTACAACATACATACCCATCCATCCGTATGCACATATCAGTACAGACATACATACATTACATACGCACAACATTACATAACATAACATACATACCATTACATACATACATACCTACATAAATACAGACATCCCTTCATCAGCCATACCTAACTCCAGCCTCCATGTCAGAAAAGTACCGATATTGTGACGTTCGATGAAGCACTAACCAAGTCGGAATCCCTGTTCGAACTCGGAGTTCGAGAAGAGGCTAAGGAGGGGCATCCGTCCACGTGACTTCGACGCTTGTTCTCAGATGTTTTCGCTTGCACCGCTTGCCCTCGATGGGCACTTCGAGGCCCCGGGTGGCCCGCGCCGAGTTGGGGCTGGGTATTGAAACACCCCAGGGACGGGGTTGGCGAAGGGGGTGGCTACATCATAGGGGATCCACCCACGTTCATACCCTTAAAAGCACCAACCCCACCCTCTTCGTGGGAGGTGCCTGGATGGACGAGGTTCGGGGTTATGGCGTCCGAGCGGGGTGGTAGGATATGATACAGACGTCAGATGAAAATATGAGAGCGAACAACCCCACCATGGTCGGCCAATAGCGTAGCCAACACACGTAACTGACTTGATTATCGGACATCAGCGCCAGGGTTCGATCATCAACGGGGAATCTCTGGCAGAGGACGCTTTTCCGGTGTGGGGGAGTGCTGGTTCTCCGTCTAACTACACATCCAGAACAACCGGAAAATAAAGTTGGTTTTGCCTGTTCATTCAGGGGAGAATGGTGCCCACTCTATTTTCCTGTCTCTGAATTCGGGGGGGCATCCCTAATCCCCCCCCCCCCCCTCCTCCTCTTACGATCTACCTCTCCTCCGTCTCCCACTCCCTCCCTCAGACACTTCTCGTCTCCTCCTCCTCCCTCTCCGTCGCCTCTCTCCGCTCACTCCTCCCTAATCCTCTCTCCCCTCCCCCTCGCCGCTCTCTCTTCTCTCCATCTCCTCCCCTCTGCATGTATTCCTACAGTATATCTATATGGTGCTGTCCTACCACACACACAACACAACAACACACAACAACCACAACGACACACTCACACAGCTCACCTCACACAAGCAGCACGAAGCAGGGCACCAGCGACACCGACAACCAACGACACACACAACACACCTTCCTGTACCTTTTATTTCATTCAAGATAAAAACTCCTTTTCCCCTGATAATAGTCTTTTGAAACGAAAGGCATCAATCAAAAACCTAAACCGGTTGTGTGGGAGGGTTCCCATAACCTACTTTTAGTCCCACGCCCCCCAACGCGTCCTCCCCCCCCCCCTCCCCCACCCCCCCCCCCCCCCCCCCCCCCCCCCCCCCCCCACCCCCCCCACCCCCCACCCCCCCACCCCCCCACCCCCCCCCCCCCCCCACTCCCCCCCCCCCACCCCCCCCCCCCCCCCCCCCCCCCCCCCCCCCCCCCCCCCCCCCCCCCCCCCCACCCCCCCCCCTGTCCTCCACACCCCCCCCCCCCCCCCCCCTTCTCCCTCGTGTACAAATATGCATCCCCCCCAATGAGATGATTGCAGTTTTGCTACAAGTAGAAAATTCTCAATCAGATGATTTTGGCCGCATCTTGCAAAGCTCTCGTCAAGAATATCATTGTAATATGCTGCACTCGCCGTATCGCCACCTTTTTTTTCTTTTTCTTCTTGAACCCCCCCCCAGAGGACCCACACACAGCGGTTTCCACATAGCAGACCATGTTCATAAGGAGATGAAAGTAAAACAAATAGTCGTCCAAACAGTTATACACTCCACAAGTCAATTTCTAGCTATCAGATTTCACCGCCATTCAGCATGAACAGAAAATGACGTGTCATCTTATCTAATCATCGACCTGCATGAGGAAGACACAAGAAGAAAAAAAAAAAAAAGCACGAAAGACTGCCCTTTTTCTCTACTCTCTCTCTCTGTGTATCACACAGAGAGAAGACGAAGGGAGTATCTTGAGGAATTGTTCCAATTAATCACGTCCGAGCTCCCATGAAAAAAGAGCACACTGATAGAACGTTCCCTTTGCGATGTAGGTTCTGGAGTGGCTACAAACATCGTCTCTGGGTCTCAGTATGGTGTTCCTTCAACCCAGTTGTGTTTATGACCATTCATTTTTGTCGCAGCTATTAAGTAAGTTCACACACACACCGATAATGATTTTCAATACTTGTCCTCTGGTTGAGCACAAGTGTAAAATAACCTGTGGCGGGACTTCAAGGGAGACGGAGGTTATGGGTGTTGTAAAGGGGTGGATGAGTGGCGATTGCTTAAATCAGTCTGTCAAGGTATATATGTTTGGCCTCTGCTACTGCACGGCTTCTAAAAAGAAAGTATGAGATGCTGGTCATAATGCCGTCTTAGAATGTTTTGTTCCATTTGTTACTCGAAAAAACAGGACCTGTTAGAATTTTTCTTTGTAAAGAGAACTGCCATAAAAAAAAACACACAAACAAGATACAGCTCAGAAAATATTCTCGAGTCAAAGTGAGCTTCCCCTTTGCAATATTTTAATCAGGTTTAGCTATTTCACATAAAAAAGATACTTCTGGTTCCCGTCGTTTATTTTTCCCCCATTCAGCAAACTTTCATTTAAAGTTCACCACAACCTGAATGTACATTTCAGAATTTTATTACATTTATTGAAAAAAAAAACACGAATCAAAAACTTGACTCACAATTTGGAGTCCTACAAGCTAGAAATTTGTCATTTTCTCTTTCTTACCACAACCTGAAGGTATTTTGGCCAGGATTTACATTTATTAAAAAAAAAAAAAAAAAAAAGAATCAAAACCCGGACTCCTCATCTGGAAAAGCACGCTAGAAATTTGCCGTTTTCTTTCTTTCTTTTTTTTTTTCATTTGTATTGCTTTCATAGCAGTGTGTGTCTATCAAATTCTCCAGTTTTTGTGTCTCCATCTAAAATTTAAAATTAAGCATTTCTTGCGCACATCGGGGTTGAAGGCTTGTTTATTGGCTGCGTCCTACATTCAAGCATGCAACCATTTTTGCACGCTACATATTTCTCTAAATTATCTTCAGATACGTCGCACAGATTATCAGGGAAATCTTCGGGAAGGGGGACGGGATGGTATTTGCTGCAGTATCAATACTTATATATGTCTCTTTTTTTTAGTGTCACTAGTAGGTAATTGTTTTAAAGATATGCGTAGTACTTGGATCCGTTGATGACGTTGTCCTGTTCTTTTGAAAGTGTTGGATGTTGAGGGTCTTTTTGTCTTATGCAGGAGGTCCTATTTGCGTGCCACTGTATTTTGAACGATGTAAAACGAAAGAAAACCACCCCCAGCATCTTCTTTCTGTGAACACACAATGCCAGCAGGGCAAAGATACAGCAGAAATAATTCCTCACAAAACGCGGGGCTCACCGATGCCGCATCATGCGTTGCTGGTATGCTTTTCATTACGCTGATATATTTTTGCCCCCCCCCCCCCCCCCCCCCCCCCCCCCCCCCCCCCCCCCCCCTTCCCCTGACTCCCTTAAGAAACACAAGAACACCACACCGCACACAGACAATCACAGCAAAGCGCTGCAACACAAACACAAGCATACGCCTTGAGGAGAGACCAAACGCGATGAGCCAACCATGGAGCAGCGTGAAAAAAAAAAAAATCCTCTAGATCCGGGGCTCTGCCTTGCAGGGTCATGTATTCCAATTTTGTCCATTTGTCTAGACACAGGAGGAAGAAGAAGGAAAAACAGCCAAAGCTGGGCGATGATTTCCAATACCTTGCTCAGTGTCCTTTCGCGCTAAGGAAAAGGACCGCTGCTTAAAAACATGTTTTCACAGGAGGACTACGGGAACTTGGTTATTGCCAGAATGCCATTCACCAGGAGTCGATTTTTCTGGATAGTGATAGATGGATGTCTTGCACGACTTACTCTCTCTCTCTCTCTCTCCTCTCTCTCTCTCCTCTCTCTCTCCTCTCTCTCTCCTCTCTCTCTCTCTCTCTCTCTCTCTCTCTCTCTCTCCCAAATGTTGCCCAAGTTCCCACTTGCTTGGGGGCTTTCCCTTCCTTTTAAGATATACATTAAGTGTGTTGTTTGTAATGATTATGAATAGTGCAATTTTACAAAAACGTTCAGTGACAGATTGGTGGTATAGTAAAACGTCGAGAATCACTTGGCGCGCCAGCAGGTTGTGATGTCTCCAAAAAAAAACAAACAACTGTAGTACTTTACGAAAAACTTTACCATTTCAAGAATAGGTTACTGTTTCAAGACTCGCGTTGTTGTTTCATAATTGTTGCCATTTTTAACAGTTGCAAAAAATGAAAAGTACAAAGAGGGACATTCACTGGCGTAAGTGGCCCTCATGAGGCCACTCTCTCCAATAGCTTGTCCTTTAATCGTATCAAACGAACTGTCTGACATTCTACCCTCTCTTTAATCACATGTTGTGAGACGTAACGAGAAGCAATGGAAAGTCATCAACAGAACATGGACCTGGTTTGCCGTGTTGGTAAGTTGTCAGAATCTTAAACTTAGTTCCCACGAGAGAGAGAGAGAGAGAGAGAGAGAGAGAACGGGGAGAGGCTGAGATAGAGAGGAGAGACGGGGAGGGGAGAGAGGGGGAGGGAGAGGGGGAGGGAGAGGGACAAAGAGACAGACAGAGAGGTAGGAGACAAGACAGACAGACAGGAGAGAGACAGACAAGACTCCGACAGAGACAGACAAATTGACAGAGGAGAGAGATTTGATGACAGAAGAAGTGAGTACAGGCTAGCTTGTTTTGAGCTAAGGCATCAGAACAGGACGTCGGAAGATTAGCTTATCCATACAAAACAGCGAAGACGAAATTCATAGTGACAGACAGAAACATAAACAACGTGCACCGAGGAGAGGAGACGAGAGACGAGGACGAGAATCACAGGGGAGAGGAGAGGAGAGGAGAGAGAGAGAGACCTGACGGGAAGAGTGAGGGGAGAGAAGTGGAGAGTCAAGAAGGGGGGGGACAGGAGGGAGAGAGGGAGAGACAGAGGAGAGGAGGGAGAGGTCGGAGGGGGGAGAGGGGGAGGAGAGGGAAGGGAGCGGGGAGGGCATGAGCGGGTTTTGAGGGAGGGGACCCGAGGGAGGCAGACGGGAACAGTGGTATGGACGAGAGAGGGGGAGGGATGACAGAGACATAGGAGAGACGAAAACGCCGGAACAAAGTGAGAACGGAGCCCCCCCCAAGAGAATCCACGAAGGAGACGGGAGACCCGAGATAGGGGCCCCCCCGGGGAGGACAGACCGACCCCAGGAGGGTGTCACCCCCGAGAGAGGAGGGGGAGTAGAGGGAGGAGAGAGAGGGAAGAGGGATGGGAGGGAGAGGAGGGAAGGGAGGGGGGTCAGCGAGAGGAGAGAAGAAGAGGCGATGCGAGGGAGAGGAGGGGAGCAGGCGAGAGAGGAGAGGGGGAGGGTGGAGTGGAGAGGGGGGGGGGAGGGGGAGGGATGAGGAGGGAGGGAGGGGGGGGGACCGGAGGGGAGAGGGGGAGGGGGGGGGAGGAGAGGGAGGGGGGGAGGGGGGGGATTTCGGAGAGGCAGATTCAAGGGGGATAGAAACTGTTACTTAACGACGGATATAACCATTTGTTGTCGTCGAAGCAAAATGCTTAGTAATGAACCGACGACCGAGATGTTAATGGTGGTTTTTCACGCAGCGCTGGGGCGAGTACAGACCAATGTGTTCACTGGTTCAACGGACTCCCGCTTTCACTGTCAGTACTAAAGCCAAACCATGGACCACCACTGCAGGCAGACGGCTTAGATTGTAGCTTTTCTCAACATCGTATATGTGTCGATTGTCGTCGTAGTCATCGTCGTTATCATCGTGTCGTCCGTCGTCGTAGTCGTCGTCGTCACGATCATCATCATCGTCGTCGGTTGTCGTTGTCGTCGTCATCGTCGTCGTCGTCGTCATCATCATCATTGTCACCGATGTCACCGCCTCCCTCCCTTACTACATTCTTAATTGCACACTGCAGGCTGTCTCCTTAGCCCACTTATTATCATTATCATCGTCCGGTTGTCCTCTTCGCTGTTGCCGGCAGCATCATGTCATCACATCGTTTTCATCATCATCTCCCTTCATCACCGTCACTACAGCGTCCTCCTGCTCCTCTTTATCCTAGTCATCATCACCATCACCGTTATTACTGCTTCCTCTTCAACAGAGAGGGGGGTTGGGGCAACAGATAGAAAAGGACAAAGGATACAGAGGCGAGAGAGACAGAGAGGATGGCGAGAGAGGTTGGGGAGATTCGGAGGGAGGGAGAGAGAGGAGAGAGAGGGCGAGGGAGGAGAAGGACGAGAGGAGGAGCGGAGAGGATGGAGAGAGAGAGGGAGAGAGGAGAGGGGGCGTGACGCGAGAGAGAGAGAGAGTGAGAGAGACAGAGAGAGAGTGTGTGTGTCATTTTTAGACGGAGATGGAAATCATTGAGGGAGATTCAAGATCTACACGTTTTTTTTTTTAAACCAAAAATGATCTCATGGGAGAATATTAAGAAAGCAAACGAAAACAGAGATTAAACAAAAGCAAACATCCATAGCAACCACACAATAGGCTAACACGATCAATAAAATGTTGTATAAACTAATATATATAATAACGGTTACATGCTCTTAATAAAACATCACAGGAAAAAAATCAATATAACAATATTTGCTAAAACTACTAGTAGGCTGCAAAATTCAAGAGAGAGAGAGAGAGGAGAGAGAGAGAGAGAGACAGACAGAGAGAGAGACAGACAGACAGAAAAGACAGACAGACAGAAACAGACAGGACAGACAGACAGACATAAACAGACAGGAAGACAGACAGACACAGTCATACAGAGAAAGAGATACATACAGAGAGACAGAGACGAAAAACAGTCTCTAACACACACACACAGGACACACACACACACACACACACACACACACACACACACACACACACACACACAGACACACACACACACACAGAGAGATGAGAGAGGAGAGAGAGAGGGAGGACGAAGAGAGAGAGAGAGAGAGAGAGAGAGAGAAGGAGGGAGATGAGGGGGGGGGTGCGGGAAAGAAGGGGAAACGCTACACATACAGCACAGTAAGCCTTGTAACCAGATGCAAATGTGTACATATAGACCAGAGACTGGAGGTAATACTGTTCCCACGCAGTGTAGTTTGGCAAACCTCGAGCTTGCTCATGATCTCCCTTCCATCCAGAACACACACACACACACACACACACACACACACACACACACACACACACACACAACACCACACACACACACACACACACACACACTCACACACACACACACACACACACACACACACACACACACACACACACAGAGAGAGAGAGAGAGAGAGGGGGGGGGGGTTGAGGGGATGGATTCAGGAGGAACACCCTTCCATAAAGACAGAATACAGAAATAGACTGTGAGAAGAACAAGCAACTGACATGCAACTCCAGGAAAAAAAAAAAATCAAACAAGAGGATAGATGTGCCGGCCTGTATGTCAGCTTCTCATTTACAATTTTAAAGATCGATGATGATTTGATTTCATGGTTTCCTGTGCTGCTGAAGAAAGGCAGATTGTTCTTAAAAACTGGGACACCATCCATCCCAAATTCCCCCCTACCCCCCTCAAGGAGTGTCATAGGTGCTTAAAATACACGAAAATTGAAAACCACTGCTTACTATGAGGTGAATATGTGCTATAAAACTCGCAACTGTAGCATGCAAACGCAAAAAAAAAAAAAAACTTTGAGAGCACTGCACTTGTTTACAATCAAATGGAGGAATTCTAAAAATACATTGTTGTTGTTGGTGGTGGTGGTGGTGGTGGTGGTAATGTTGTTGTTTTTGTTGTTGGTGGTGGTTTGTTGTTGTTGTTGTTGTTATTTTAGCATTTATTCCAGAGTTTATAAAGTAATGAAAACAGCGACAATAAAAGATAAGAACTGTGTAAGACCATCTTTAGGACGGTCGACCGTTCCTTGTTGATTTCTTTTGGTTGCTGTTGCCCTGTTTGTCAGTTAGTTTTTACTCTTTCAATCGTCAGAGAAAAACCTCAACGGAAAGCATACTATGCCGTGTGTGCAGAAAGGGTATTACGTGTTCACTTAAGATTATATTTAAAACATTTTAAACCAGCCATGACCCATGTAGCATAAGATCGTGCTATTCACCACGTTACACGAAAAAAACGAAAATACGATTTATCTGTACCTCGCCTAAACACTTGCAATGAAGAAATAAGGATTGAAACGCCCTGAACAGTCATGAAATAACTGTACTTATTTCGTATTACACTTTCGCCTTTCAAATCACTGGGTAGAAGGCATAATCTTCTGTAAGAAACAGTACACACAAATTTCAAATTTAAATTATCTGATAAGCCAGTGAAGAGATTCACCAGCACCTGACTCCAAAGTAATAATATAACGATTTCCGATGTGTGAATTAACTTTGATTACACATTTCATGCTCAATGTTTAACCTATGACCTTAAAAGCAAGACACCCCCAAAGTCATCTAAAGGCAATTCCGTACTAAGTGAAAGCTTAGGAAAAAAAAAAGGTAATTTGCAGTTCGAACAAAATTTCATAGAAATAAGATATTTTGAAAATAACACAATGAAACGGTAGGTTTAGTGTCTGTTAATTTGATAACTTAATTTGTTAAGACATGTTGAATGGAACCAAGTTTGTTGAAAATTAGCAGAAATATGGGCACAGCCACAATCATTTCTATTTGGATATTTAACCCAAATTTGAACTTACTGTACAGTGAAATAGCAACGTTACAAATTCGAAAATAAAATTAGTTCAAAATTCATTCGTAAAACAGTTATCATGCCACGACCTGTTCAGTTTTAACCAAAATTGCGACCACTATGTTTGACCAACGATTTTACACAACGTCTCAACTATCTGATAAGTACGCAATGCAGCATAAACACCTCATCTGCTGCCTATAATAATCTCAAAATATGAAACTAATGTTTAGTTCAGAGGTGACATTTCACACACCACATCACACACACACATACACACACACACACACACACACACGCGCGCGCGCGCGCGCACGCACGCATGCACACGCACGCACACACACACACGCACGCACACACACACACACAATACATACATGCATACGTACATACATACAAACACACATACGCGCATACATGTAAATAAATATTCATACTAAAAATACAATCATGCATTCATGCACACATATATGTATACATACACGCATGCACACCTACATACACGCCTCTTCCAGACATGATGTTCGCAGGATGGTGGGGCAGGGCAGGGAAACAGTTAACGTTCTGAGCTAGTCGAACGGGCAAGCGCCATGTTTGCCTGTTCTCAGTTGCTTTGGTTTCCAGGCCTGGGTGTCCACTTTGTGACAGGGCCGACCGCTGGAGGATGGTCCAGGAACTCCGGCTCTCAATGCAGGCCATCACCTGTTCCGAGGGGTCTCCACTGCAGTCCACTGCCCGCCGCACAGGGAACAGCCTGCCGTCATTGTGGCCGACCCAAGCACCCAGATTACTGACCATGATGATGATGATGGTGGTGGTGGTGGTGGTGGTGGGTGGTGGTGGTGACTCGTGCCGTCAGTGTGGCCGACCCAAGCACCCAGATTACTGACGATGATGATGATGATGCCAATGACGATGATGATGGTGGTGGTGGTGGTGGTGGTGGTGGTGGTGGTGGTGTGGCCGACTCCTGCCGTCAGTGACGATGGCCGACCAAAACACCCAGATGAACGATGATGATGGTGGGTGACTCCTGCCGTCAGTATGGCGATGAACGATGATGATGATGACGATGATGATGATGATGATGATGATGATGATGATGATGGTGACTCCCTGGAAGAGCGTATTCTTGCACACTCACCAAATAAAGGATGTTACATTAGAAAGGTTACAAATTACAGTGGTGCATAAGAAATCAGTACAATCATTGTTTTAAAAGGACAGGGGTTAACAAGCACAACAAACTGCACATTTAGCGACGAAGAAAGAGATTCAGTGAAATATTTCTGTAGGAATGCAATCATTTACAAAAATGTTAGAATGCTGTTGAGCATTCGTTCAAACCAAATAATCAAATGAATAAAAAGAAACTCTTTCAATGTTTAGATTATTTGAAATAATCCTATTTTAGGAGTAGGTATTTACCTAAAACAGAATTAATTTCGACTGGGTCACTATGTTTGCGAGAAAAAAAAAATGTTCAAATTCAAGATTGAAAATTGTGAGAACATGAAACAGGTTTACAAGGTCAGCTGAGTAACAAAGATTTAAGATTGAATGCACAGTAATAATTTTTTTTTTTAATGGAAGCTGCTTGGAGCAATTCTAAATCAATGTTTCTCAAAGCGGCAGATATAATGCTGACATTTGTTGTTTTCGTTTTTGTTTGTTAGTGATGTTGTTGTTTTTTTGTTTGTTTGTTTTTTGTCGTTATTTCTATGTTCAGTCTTTGTTGTTTATTTCAAGTTTATATTCTCTGTTGAGGGTATAATTACATGACCTAGTATGTGTATGGAATAGTATGCATATATTTTACTAGCCCTTGGAATTTACAGAATATCCGAGTATGAACATCTCGTATTTTTGTGTGCGGTTGTTGTTTTTTTCGCTTGGTTCATTTGTATATGTTGATTGTTCTTGATTTCTTATTTACGTATGAAAATTATCCAAGAATTACTTTAAATTGGTGTTAAAGCAAGATTTTTTGTTTACAGCTTAATTGTGGCTGTGCATGTTTGATGAAGCTATAAAAGACTCGTTATTCTTATCTCTATTATGACATGTGTATGTGCACATGTCCTGTTTTGATTTGATATTCAGTAACATGCTTATCCACATCAGCAACTTCGGCTTCAGAGAAATATTGGATTAAATGGGCTGATCTTCACAGATTGTATATTGATACATTTTGTTACAAACATTGCATGCAGCGCAACCTAACATGTTTTTATTAGTGTCATAAAGCAAACCATATAAATTATTGTTGTAGCTGATCACAGTTCATACAAAAATTCCAGTGTTGTCGTACCGACATGTGGACTGAAAACGTTGATCGCTGAATTACTGCCAAGTTTTGCCAAATTTCGTCATGTTGGCGCTTGTAATTGCTCATGTTAAAAAACAGCGTTGAAATGTCATATATATATATATATATATATATATATAGAGAGAGAGAGAGAGAGAGAGAGAGAGAGGGATACAAGGACAGTGAAGAGAGAGTACTACTCACTCCCCGCTGCGGCCATGAGGGCTGCCAGAAGAAACAAGGTGACCTGCATGGTGTGAGTTGAGTTGGTGACTCAAAGGACCCGGTGCAATGGTGAAATTTCTCTCAGTGTGGCTGAGTCCTCCGCGCTGCTGGCAGTAACGAGTTGGCAAGCGTTGTCTCCCTTTATATAGAGAGCAATGGCGTCAGGATCAACGGTTGACGCCATTTATCTGTCATCATCACCGTGATCGGCTAAGTGTCAGCTGAAATTGAGGCCTGTGTGTGCTCTTTTTCACCTCAACTTCCCCCTTCCACCTCCCCCTCCCGGCTTCTCTCTCTCTCTCTCTCTCTCTCTCTCTCTCTCTCTCTCTCTCTCTCTCTGATCATTTGCCTTGTTCATTTTGTTGTTGTTTTTGTCGTCGTTGATGTTGTTTATGGGTTTCTTTTTTCTTCTTTCTTCTTTTTTTCGACAAAGGTTCTCATGCAATCATAACTCGAAACGAAAGCTGCTACCGACATCAAATCGCCCGGCAGAAATGCCAAAACACAGCACACAGAGCAAAGAAGAAAACGTCTTCACAAAAGGATTTTCCAAGCTGGCCTTCATATCTTTCGCAAAAACACGACAACTTTTTCTCCATGTTTCCCTGCAGTGTAAACGT
>JADBJO010012621.1:27751-35251 GCA_016801955.1 Conus betulinus | reverse complement strand
AAAAAATCAATAAGTAAATATTTGACAAAAGAGTTCAAATAATACATAAATGTGTACATAATGCAGAAAAACTGAAAAGATGTAAAAGATTTGACAACTGCAAGAAAAGAATTAATAACCATGGTTTCACCTGACCCCGTTTTTCTTTCTTTAATTTTTTTCCCTTCTTTCTTTCTTTCTTTCTTTCTTTGTTTCTTTTTCTTTCTTTTTCGTTGTTTCAGACAAATTTAGACCGAAAAAAGACGCTGGTTGTAAAATACAGACACAGATCTTAATCCTTCCATCCATGCAGCCAGAATATATTCGGTTTATCTGACTGATTCTAGCACTACAAGTTGCCTCCCTTCTGTGTCCACTGAACCGATGGGTTGAAGCAGACTAATCCCCATTCCCTTCTTCACTTGCTCGTCCTGACTCAGCGCAACACACACGTCTCTACTTGTTCGAGGCTGATGACGCCGTTGACATAGTGGACCAACGTTTTATTATTTTGAACCTGCCGTTTTGCCACAACTCCTCTTTAGGCAGTTTCGTCCATTGCGCATAGATGAGACGAGTTCTTTCCCCTGAAATGGCCGTTAAAACGTGTAACGACGGTTTCGGGTATGACGTTTTATAGGATCTTTCTTTTTATAGCAATGGTTCAGTTGTGAAAGTAACCTATCACCTTTCGCATGTCCAACTGTCTGCTCATTCCACTTCCTTTTCGAACACCCAAATCCATCTCATCTATTCCACCTTATACTGTCCCTTTCCCTTTTCTTTGGTCTCGACTGGTTTTGATTTTGGTTTAATCTATTATTCCATTTGGTTTCTTCCATTACTCTTTTGATCCACCAACTTAATTCAGTTAAAGCCCGATATTAAAAGAAAGATGACCAGACCAGACTTTAGAATGAATAATCCAACCAACCAACCGTCTCATTTTCTTTAGCACCAAATGAAGATCTCATATTATGTTATTCCTAGGTCCCTTTCGACGCTCTGTACTGGAGATCTTATTCGACAGATAAATTCCCATTGTCACCTTTTTCATCATTTCGGTTTTCCTTGGAGTGACAAAGTAACGCTCACCGGTGATATCGAATTAAAAAAAAAAAAAGTCAGTAATGTTAAACGCTTTAAACCAGTTTTCTGTTTCCTGCATATCTCTATCCCTGGTTGTTATACATAACGCCTCGGAACAATGCATGTCAGTTGTCTCACAACAACGCTATAGACATAAATCAGCGTCATACAGGCTGGAGCGATACGACGACTTTTGTGACACAGATAGCCGTTTGGGTTAGGCCGATGAGACGCTGTTCTCCGCCATTGTCTTTCTGGACTTCATCAATCTACATATCTACTAATTTTTATTCTGTTTGACCCTCAACGGACTAAAAGAAAAAATGAGATTCAGCTTTACAACACCTCAGAGATCGCAGCCAGTCATTTGCCGTTCATCACGGAAAACCTGTACCTAATTCTCATGTGTGGTGTGCTCTTGGGTTTCGTGCTTGGACTGTTTAAACTGTATTCTTAGCCGCTGTCAGGGAGCATTTTCTTGCCTGAATGAAATTTCCACCAATGAACATGCTGCCCTAAGCTGTCTGAAAGTGCTTCGGTGGAAAGTATTCACTCTGCTCAAATATTACATTGCCTTTGGTGGCGTATGGCGTTGGATGACCTGTAATGGAACTGAATGCTGATGAAGACGAACCGATCTGGTTCTGATAGAGATCAAGACCTCTTTCATAAGATCAGAGGCAGGTGTGCCTACATGCACTGTTTGCTCTAACCTCTATGGTGGAATCTTTGTTTGAAAGCTGGATTCCATCAAACTGCTGGCTCCACCAACATACTTTCCAGTCTTGCAGATGTGCGCTTCCGCCATTCTGCTATCACTCGGTACAGAATCATTTTTAGAAGAAAAAAACAAAACAGGACTAGAGTTTTATATACGATCTCATGGTGCTTCTGCTGATGGTTTGAGGGTGTTCTTCGTATTCTGGGAAATCTGCTGTGCACTCCCATCCTGCAAATCCTGCTTTCATGTTCAGAGTGTTATACCTTTCCTGACCATCATTTGCCAACCCCTGCTGTATAAAATGTTGTTGAGACTTCTAATCGCGGGCGGCAGCATTTACATCTGTGATCTCTTTAAGCCCTTGACTCTGAGGGTACCTGATTGTGTCTCTGGGGGTACCTGATTGTGTCTTTGGGGGGTACCTGATTGTGTCTCTGGGGGTACCTAATTGTGTCACTGGGGGTACCTCGGGTTTTTCTGTGCTTTGTGTGGACTCGGGACTTGTTCAACTGTTCATTGGCCATAACAGTAGACACGAAGGGCAATTCCATTTCCACATTTCACCAGGCCTGTGTACAGACCTTAGAATAAAGTTGGTCCTGGGAGAGGCCATGTGCCACATTTCATTCTAGATGAGACTTCTTTTGGGTGCACTTTTCCATGTGAGTTATTGCCCCTGTTGGCTTTGGAATGCTTGTTGCACATCCTACCTGTAATCTCCTGTACTTACTCCACCTTCTGATCAAACGCAGAACGGAAACTAAAGGACAGCCAAGCCCTAGCTTCACAGCACAAATATAAACTACACTATAGGATAGCCAAGCCCTAGCTTCACAGCACAAATAAACTACACTATAGGATAGCCAAGCCCTAGCTTCACAGCACAAATAAACTACACTATAAGATAACCAAGCCCTAGCTTCACAGCACAAATAAACTAAACTATAAGATAGCAAGCCCTAGCTTCACAGTACAAATAAACTAAACTATAAGATAACCGAGCCCTAGCTTCACAGCACAAACAAACTATACTATAGGATAGCCACGCCCCTTGCTTCACAGCAAGGATAGCCAAGCCCTAGTTTGACAGCACAAATAAACTAAACTATAGGATAGCCAAGCCCTAGCATCATAGCACATATAAACTAAAGTATAGGATAGCCAAACCCTTGCTTCACAGCACAAATAAAACTGGCACTCCCTACCTTGCAGAAAGCAGAACGAAAACTATAGGTTACCCATGCCCTACTTTCACTGCACGAATAAACTAAACTATAAGATAGCCAAGCCCTAACTTCACTGCACGAATAAACTAAACTATACGATAGCCAAGCCCTAGCTTCACTGCACGAATAAACTAAACTATAGGATAGCCAAGCCCTAGCTTCACTGCACGAATAAACTAAACTATAAGATAGCCAAGCCCTAGCTTCACTGCACGAATAAACTAAACTATAGGATAGCCAAGCCCTAGCTTCACTGCACGAATAAACTAAACTACAAGATAGCCAAGCCCTAGCTTCACTGCACGAATAAACTAAAAACTATAAGATAGCCAAGCCCTAGCTTCACTGCACGAATAAACTAAACTATAGGATAGCCAAGCCCTAGCTTCACAGCACGAATAAACTAAACTATAAGATAGCCAAGCCCTAGCTTCACAGTACAAATAAACTAAACTATAAGATAACCGAGCCCTAGCTTCACAACACAAACAAACTATACTATAGGATAGCCACGCCCTTGCTTCACAGCAAGGATAGCCAAGCCCTAGTTTGACAGCACAAATAAACTAAACTATAGGATAGCCAAGCCCTAGCATCACAGTACATATAAACTAAAGTATAGGATAGCCAAGCCCTTGCTTCACAGCACAAATAAACTGGCACTCCCTACCTTGCAGAAAGCAGAACGAAAACTATAGGATAGCCAAGCCCTAGCTTCACTGCACGAATAAACTAAACTATAGGATAGCCATGCCCTAGCTTCACTGCACGAATAAACTAAACTATAGGATAGCCAAGCCCTAGCTTCACAGCACGAATAAACTAAACTATAGGATAGCCAAGCCCTAGCTTCACAGCACGAATAAACTAAACTATACGATAGCCAAGCCCTAGCTTCACTGCACGAATAAACTAAACTCAATTTAACGTCTTTCCACATTAAGTGATATTAGACGAAGGGAAAGGATTTGGAGAGGGGGAGCATGAGGAGGAAGTGGGGGGGTGGGTTATCTTGCAATCATATAAAAAAAAAAAAAAAAAAAAAAAAAAAAGCATCTTAAAACTTTACAATACAATGAAAAAAAAAGGTATGGAAAAGCCCACTTTACATAACTAGTTTGTCATAACACAAAACTATAACAAATGTCCCATAGGACTGCGTAGTAAACAGTTTGCAAAATCAAACAACAAACTAAAATTCTCAAGGATACTGTCAAGAGAACTTTCAGAAATAGCCGGTAAAATAGGTCTCAATCTCTGGCATTCCAGAAGAATGTGTTGGTTTGAAATTTGTTCACCGCACAGACATTTAACATTCTTGCTGAATTTTGTTTTGAAGGCATTAAGCTTTATCCTATAAGACAGCGAAGTAATGTGTCTACATTTGAAACTGTTGCCATAATTCACAGATATTTTGTTTGTTGAACCAACCGAATTCAGTAAGAGACTGGAGAATTTCTCCTTCCTATGGAGAGATTTTGAAACTTGTTCCACGATGCTTGCTCCAGCAAATGATACCCTTCTGTAACGGATAAAGGAATGTTTTTTTCTATAGATTTCCCGTCTTGCCTTGCACCTTTTTTGCGGCTCTGTCAGCACAATCGTTTGAATATAATCCAACATGTGAAGGAACCCAACAAAAGGTGATATTGGTTCCCTTTAAACTTAAAATGTTAATCATGTGATTGATTTCTATGATAATTTTGGATTTTTTTTCTTGTAATCAAATGAACGTAAAGCGTACAGTACGGACTGAGAATCGACGCAGAATAAAATCTGAAAAATTTTCAACGGAAGATCAACTATGTAATAAAGAGCCATAAGTATAGCAACGAGTTCGGCGGTAAATATTGATCGATTTTTTTTACCAATGAAGTATGATTTTTTCTGTTTTTTTAGCTGGTATAACAAAGCCTGAACCAGCACGGTGATCATCTAAGAGTGAGCCATCTGTGTATACCTTTAAATGATTTGGGTATTTATTTTCTAGGTAAAATCGGACTTCACTTTGCATAATATTTGGATTCTCATTCTTCTTCACATCAGTGTAATTGATATCAAAATGTGGTTTATTCATCTCCCAGTTAGGGTAAGGAGAAACTACTTGCTGTGCATCAATACACTGTGAATTTATTTCCGACTCTTTAAGTAAGCCTGATACATAGCCAATTGGCTTTAATGAAGATATCTGTCTGGCCCGTTTAGGAAAATTTATTTCTGATTTTATTTGTACTTCTTCCGAGGCAAAGTTGTCGGGTGCTGAGGTCCTAAGAACGTACTTTGCACATGCAAGATTCAAGCGAGTGTTTCGGCCCTTATCTCCTGACACTCTAGGGGGGTTGGGCCACACCCGGTTCATGACTCCGATGTCCCTCTGCTGCCCCTTTTTTTTTTTCCATCTGGGATGAGCCATGACTGGGGATTCGAACCCATGCCCTTCTGGACATGCTCATTTCCACTTAATGACTCGCGCACTAACCACTGAGCCACAGGGACACCTGATATTTGTAGGAAAGTTAAGCCTTATGAAGTTCACTTTTGTTCCTCCTTGACCAGATCCCAACTTGAACACCTCTCTGCCGCTTCTGCCATTGCTTTCAGGGCTTTGGTTTTTTTTTCCTCCCTGCAACTGAGAGCTGTTTCATGAGGCTGTATGCAGACGTTCCCACAAACCCCCTAGCTCCAATTTCTGCAGTGAGGACTTTGACCTGATAGCCTTCTCTCCTCAGGCTGTTTGCCAGATCAGCATACTTTTCAGTCTTGTAGATCTGAGCTGCCTCCATTCTGTTCTCATATGGCACCGTGAGCTCGATCATGATCAGCTGCTTGGTTGACTGAGAGTGTAATACTATGTCTGGTCTCATGCCACTCTTGCTGATAATCTCTGGGTGACTATTCCATTCTGGGAGGTCTGCTGTGCACTCCCAGTCATCTGCCCCGTCCAGCAGACTCTGCCTGCATGTTCCGAGTGGCACTGTTGTTCTTGGCCATGATTCGCTGCCTCCTGCCGTGAAGAATGTTGCGGGTGCTTTTGGAGTCCTGATTTTCCCTTTTGTGGTGTTGGTACTAGCCCAGACTACTTGTACAATCTCTTTGAGCACTTGGTTGTGCCTCCATGTGTACCCTTCCTGAGCCAGGGCTACTTTACATGAGCTTAGGACATGCTCCACTGTTTGTTTTTCATGGCAAAGGGGGCATGAAGGATCGTCTGTTTTTCCCCACTTCACCAGGTTTGCATTTGAAGGCAGAAGGTCATATGCAGATCTGAGAATGAAGCTGATCCTGAGAGGGGCCATGTGCCAAATGTCATTCCAAGTGAGACTTCTTTGGAGTGCATTCTCCCACGTTGTCCATTGCCCTTGCTGGCTCTGCTGGACTGCTTTTTGGAGTCTTTGTTGGTCTTCTTCTTTTCTCATCTCCTGAATCATCATGTCTCTTTTTTTTTTTCCTTTGGCCTTTGACCACCATTCAGTTTTGGTCACCCCCAGTCCTTGTCTGTTGGTCTGTGTGTGTCCTGTTTTTCTCTGATCTTGAGACTTTCTTTTTCTTTGCAGAATCCATCGCCTCTTGAACTTTCCATTTTCTGCCTGTCTTCAGCTGGGGCTTGATTGCTTCAACCACCTTGTCTCCTGAGTCCTCCAGCATGCTTTGAAGTCTGATCTTCCCTGCTTTATATTCCTCCAGGATGGATTTCAGTGGTAGTTTCAGCTTTGCTTGGCGACAGTATAGCGCTATGTCAGTCAGACAGGGGGGGACACCAAGCCATTTCCTTGTGAACTTGTTGATTTTGGATTCCATTGCCTCCACTATGCTGGTGCAGATGTCGTATATCATCAGAGGCCATAGGAGCTTTGGTATCAGCATGAACTGCAGACACCAGACCTTGTATTTGCCAGGGAGCCCACACACTGGTCAATGGTCTCCAAGCCTTCTTCCGACATCTGTTTGGTTTCTTTTGCTCTTTTTGTGTGTCTTTCAGCGTATCATCATACCATCTCTTCAAGGCTCTCTTGACTGGCTCTTGTGTTACTGTTGGAATGGTCTTGGCAACACTGAAGACCACAGATTCGGCCACTTTTCCTTTTTCCTTTCCTCAGTGAGAGACTCCGTGATTTCTTTGGCTTGAACTTCATTCTGGATGAGGCAACTATGTCGTCCAGCCTCTCCAGCACGTGACGTGTCTCGTCTTCTCTGGATGAAATCACTGTAGTGTCATCCATGAAGGCCTTGAGAGGGGGCATCTTGTATCCATCGCCAAGGTCTGTTTGTCTTGCGTTGCTTGTTGCTGCTTTTCAAGATGACTTCCATTGCCAACACGAACAGTATTGGGGAAATGGCACAGCCCATTGCAATGCCCACTTCCAAGTTGATCCAATCTGTTGTGTACTCCTTGGTAGAGAACCGCATTGAGAAGCCATTGAAGTACTTCTTGAGCATGTCGCGGATGTTCTTTGGCACATACATCTTAAGAGCCAACTGTATCAT
>JADBJO010012621.1:17751-22751 GCA_016801955.1 Conus betulinus | reverse complement strand
AATTTGAAACCTTGACCTTACAATCCAAACCCTCGTCCAATCTAGCCTCTAACTTTAAGTCTGAACCCTACCTCAACCCTAACAGTGTCAAAAAGAAGAATCTTGGTCGGGGGGGGGGGGGGGGGGGGATATGGAGTTGTCTTCTCCTTTATCCCTTGATAAAAGGAAAAAAGTCTCTATATGCACAGCAATGCCTAAGCTTGTCTCCTTACCGTCTCAAGACGAGAAAACTGAAAGACAAAATAGGCAGAAGAAGAGAAAAGAAGAAAAAAAAAGAGAAAAGAGAAGGAGAAGAAGAGAAGAAGAGAAAGAGAAAGAAAAAGAAAAGAAGAGAAAGGGGAAAGAAACAAAGAAAATAAAAGAAGAAAAAAAAGAACAAAATGAAGAACCACAGGAACAAGAAGATAAAGAAGAACAAGAACAAGAAAGAAAGAAAGAAAGAAAGAAAGAAAAAACAAATCAAGTTTTGTTTTTGTTTGAAGATGTTTCATGGTTCTAGCTAAATGTTATGGGAAAATACGCTCTGACACAAATAATGTGCAATCCTGTGACCGACTGCAGGGTTAGGGCTTGACCTGTTGTTTACCCTCGACCTCGCATGATTGCCATTAAAATGACCAGTATCTTGCCTCTCTGCCCGAACGGGAGTAATGAGGTGGACATCATTCTGGTGAGATTTTAGGCCATTCTTCTTTCTTGAACAGCAGACTGGTGATAGCTTCTCCCGCCTCCACAGACCACAATTTGTGGTCACACACATTCACAGCAAATAAACAATAATTTAGCCACATTACCCATTTTCTCACATATGACATACATTCATATAGAGGAATTTGGATTTCAATTAAACATCTTCTCGGTTCAAGAAATCAATGGACAGGGGGGAATAAAACTTTGTTTAAATCTGACACTTCTGCATTTAACCGATCGATATCTTCGTCCTGACTGAAGAAGGTCATACTGATTTGCAAGACGTGGGTCTGGTCACACGTAATCTTCTTCGCTTTACAAACTAACACGGCACCTGTATAGCTCACTCAGACTTTTTTGTCTCTCACCAACGATTTTTCCTCCCACGTTCACCACTTTCTCAAGCACATTTCTGCTCTTCACAGTCAACCCACCATACCAACACATAAATGAGAAAGTTAGAACAGATTCCAAGAAGCATGAATAAAATGTCCGAAGAATGTCAGTATTCACATGAAATGATCGCATCTTGCGAAGACAATATAATCTGGTTTGACATTTTTGGTGGACATACTCAACATGGGATTTAAAATTCAGCTTATTATCTATAAAAGTTCCTAAATATTTGTATGATTCAACACGTTCTACTTCAGCACCTTTGATAAAAAGTGGTGGTACAGCTTTTGGATTCTTTCTAAAAATCAATCAACATTTCTTTCGTTTTTGTTTACATTCAGATCAAGATAGTTATGATCGCATAAAACAGTACCCTGGGTTCCTTCTGTTCGACTACCCATCATGTCATTATTACATTTATAAACAGTTTACTTGTCACCGTAGAATTACATTTCGGTGTTGTTGTGTTGAATTGTTATTATGAATCGTATAATTATGTTCAAAAAATGTATGCATGACAGATATCGCAAGGCTAGATCTTGGACTAAACTCTTCATCCTTGAGTATTAAGATCTCTCTCTCTCTCTCTCTCTCTCTCTCTCTCTCTCTCTCTCTCTCTCTCTCTCTCTCTCTCTCTTCTCTCTCTCTCTCTGTCTGTCTCTCCTCTCTCTCTCTCTCTATATATATATATATATATATCAAAAAATACCACTAAAATGCCTAATAACATTCTTCAAATGCTCGACCCCTTGGGGAGCAACATCTGTTAAAAATAGGATGGTAAAAGGAAGTTTTAAAATCGACAGCTCTGTTTCGAAACAGAGCTGCCGATTTTAAAACTTCCTTTTACATCCTATTTTTTAATACATATATATATATATATATATATATATATATATATATATATATATATATATATATATATATATATATGTGTGTGTGTGTGTGTGTGTGTGTGTGTGTGTGTGTGTGTGTGTGTGTGTTTATGTATTGTTTGGTCAGTCAGTGGGAGATTGCACCTCTTAGGAGATCCAAGTAAAGGTTGTCCTGCACAATTCTTAGCCACTGACATTGCTTGAGTTATTGAACAGCAGAGCTGACCACTCAGACTGTTCCATATCTTTTGATCTCCCTTGCATCCTTGAATGGATCCTCAAGCATAGGCTCAAAGATTGTTCCCTACATTTTATACTGTTTGCATAATGCTTTTAGTTTTTTAGTAACATTTTTTCCTCTCGACACTTTCGTTTTATTCTATGTTACCATCCTTCGCTGGCTGCTTTGGGGGTGCTGTTGGATTCTTTTTTGAACCCTTGGTGGTGAGAACACAGCAGAATTATGGACTGTGGTGTGTCTCTCTATCTGACACCAGGAGCGCAGACACAACAGCCGTGTCTCCCTGATGAGTCCGATCCAGCGGACGAAAGGCCTAGAAGCAGGCAATACAAATAGATCTGCCTTCAGACGGGATCACGATGGTTCCCTCAGGCAAATAGTGCAGGGTTTCTCATGTTTATAATATATTTCCCCCACTTTGTTCATCTTCAATTTTTTCTCTCTAAAAATTCAAATCTTTGCAAAGTTATTATTATAATGACTGAAGAATTGTTAGCCTGCACTTGCCCCCCCCCCCCCTACTTAATTGTTCAGCATTATATATATATATATATATATATATAAAGATGCAGGGAAGGAATAAGGAGACAGGGCAGACAGAGAAAGAGGTGGACACACAGAAACTTATCTGAGGGATCTGGGGAGAGTTTCCCCTAAATCTGGGTCTTTTTGGAACCATTCGAGCTGAGGACAGCAGGTGCAGCATTAGTCATCACTGCAATGCCCCCCTGGCCTGGTTAGGCTGACCCACACTGACCAGTGGTCGCTTTCCAACAGATGTCAGGGCTCATCATCTGCGGTTGTCCAGCTGCTCCTTTTTAGGGTCAGTGGAATCGGCTTCATTATTCTACTCGTTCATTTCCGGTCAGGTTCTGGTGTGGTCTGCGCTCTTGACCTCTGTGTGTCATTTGGCCCGCTGTGAGTTAAGTGGGGGGGGGGGGGGAGGGGGGGGTAGAGGTGGAGGAAAGAGGGGAGTTGAAGTGGTGTGTGTGTGTGTGTGTGTGTGTGTGTTGAACAGGTAGGTTAATGGGCATAGATGTTGTCATGGTATGAGTGGGTTGGTTGGGGGGGGGGGGGGGGGGGGGGGGGGGGGGGGGGGGGTGTGGGAAGAGGCGCAGAGAAAGTCTCTCCTTCTGAAGACGTGCCGAGCGCTCGACTAACTGCCTTGAATTCACAACTTAGAAAAATGTGCCTTACGTTGTATTTCGTTTTATTTTTGTTTCTCTCGTTCTCAAAGAAAGGAGACTTTATATCGACTTTTCAGAATGGACGGATACTTTGTGTAAAAAAAAGGGGAAAAAAAAAAAAGAAAAAAAAAGGAGGGAAAAAAAATGGTGGTGTTTGCAGTGACGAGTGTTGTTTGTGTGTCCCAGCTTTCGCCAAATATTGGACGGTTTTCAAGGAACATCGATCTCCTGTTTGTTTGGTTATTTGCTTGTTTTCTCCCTCTCTTGTTTGTGGTCAATGCGAAAATGGCCTTGAAGAAAACTCCGTCAAAACAAAAGAAACGCAACAACAGACCTAGCAGCGGTCCAGGCCACAGTGAAGAAGGCGCCTCCGACTCCTTTGTCAGTCCACAGGTAGGACAGGTTTCAGTGGAAGGAAATGTGGGCAGGGACAGATCAACTAGTAAGAGAAGAAGAATTCTGGAGCAACAACAACAGAAAATCACGAACTTTACAGACCGTCAAGAATGCAAAAATCAAAGTGAAGGGGACCAAGGGGAGATCATAGTAGAGAAAGGTGATTTGAACATAACACTCGCAACTATTCTGACTAGAATGGAAAAGGGATGGATGACAGCAGGGAAACAAAACGACCGACTAAATCTTCAACTTGAAAAAAAATATACCTGAATTATTTAAATGTGAAAAAAAGAAAATGACCTCTTGAAGAAGAAGAAAAATAGATTTACTCAACAAAAAAAGCTACACAGACCTGAATGATGATGTTAGCCGGCTCCAAAAAAGAACTCAAGCAGGAAAAAGAACTGCGCAACTCACTTGAAACAATACAGTCGAAAAGAAAATATAAAAGTTATTAATCTGCCAGGAGATTCAGGACGAGAGACAGCCGAGGAGACAGAAGAAAAAGTTGTAGATTTTTTTAAAAAGAAAACTGGAACTGACATCGTTTCAACACAGCTAATCAGTGTTGCCCATCGAGTGGGCAAATACACCACCGGTAAAAAAGGTCTTGTCATCGTACGTCTTGCAAACAGAAAAATAAAATCCGAAATTTTCAAAAAGAGGCGACTGCTAAAACAAAATAAGTGTAACATCTACGTAGCGGAAGATTTGACCAAACTAAATGCACAGAGACTGTATGATATCAAACACCATCCAGCCGTCATGTCAGCTTGGGTCATTCCAAGAAAACTTTACTGTAAACTGATAGATCTCAAAATTATTCAAATTGAAAATGGGGACACGAGCAAGATTGATAGAGTGCTCCTCGAGACCAACAGAGCAGCTGACCGAAGCCAATTTTTTTTCCCAACAAACAACCAGTGGGGGGTCGATCGGACACTGTGGACAACGGGAGGACAACCGGGTGGACAGGGCCAGCAGAAGGAGCAGTCACACACCAGTCCAGTCCAGGCTCCAGGTCAACAGTCCCCGACGGCGGCTACAGCAGGTGACCAACGCCACAGGGGCAGGTCATCATACGGATCGGGTGAGACGTCATCCCCTCCAGGCCGTGCTCTGGGCAGTGAGCCAGAAACAGCCCAGAGGTGATGGCAAAGATGGCCACGGGGACACAGCGTCACCTGATCATGTGCTGCGAGAAGCCCGTCA
>JADBJO010012621.1:0-12500 GCA_016801955.1 Conus betulinus | reverse complement strand
GGATGTTTAGAAAAGAGGAGGTGGTGGGTCGGTGGGCGGTGTGGTAGTGGTGGAGGGGGGTGTATTGCGGACGGGCGGGTGGGATGGAAGGGGGGGGGGGGGGGGGAGGGAGGGATGCGGCAGGGATTTGATGATGTTTGATGATTTGATGATGTTCATTCAGAGAAAGGGGAAGGGCTTCCAGTACGATAAATCTAATATTGTTTTTATATGCTGTACTTTTTTATGCTCGCGGTTGGCGGGTTTGTTTGTTTTTTTGTTGGTTGGTTGGTTGGCTGGTTGGTTGGTTGGTTGGTTGGTTGGTTTGTTTTGTTGGTTGGTTGGTGTGTGTGTGTGTGTGTGTGTGTGTGTGTGTGTGTGTGTGTGTGTGTGTGTGTTTTATGTTTTTTGGGTTGCTTTTTTGGGGGGGGTCCGTTTTGGCACATAATATAGAACATTGTATATATTTGAATGTGAATTTCAAGACTTGAATGGCAACAAACGGCATTCAGGTGCAGGACTTCAAGTGCTGAGCACACTTTTAACATTGTAATTCTTATTGTTATCATTGGTTTATGTAAGACTTTCTCCACGTTCTGTTTCTTATGTTATACGTATACAGCCCGCGTCGGTACATACATTAGCAATATCGACATCTCGCAAAGAATGTTGTCTGGTACAGAGATAGCAGGCATTTCTCATGGCCAAATGGACGGTATAAATTCACATCGGGGTAATTACGCAAGCCATGATTACGATGATAGTTCAAATGCATGCTGTTGTAAAGTATATTCTTTTTTGCCTGGCCATTGTGACATTGAACTGGATTCCTGTTTGTTGCTTTTTTTTTTTTTCCCTCTTGTGGCACTTGATGGGTTTTTTTATGTAATGTTTTTGACTACACGGAAAACACCACTGATTCAGTAGGTAACAAGGCAAACATGTTAACAATTTCATCCTTAAACTGTCAAGGTCTAGGGAATTATCAGAAAAGAAGATGTATATTTCATTATTTAAGAAAAAAAATATTCTATATATTGCCTACAAGATACTCATTTTGAAAAGATACGGAAAAGTGTATTAAAGCGGAATGGGGGTACGACTGCTTTTTCTCCTCATGCAGATCTAATGCTCGAGGAGTAGCAATACTGTTTAACAATCATTTCGAATTCAAAATAAATAAGGTGGAAACAGACATGCAGGGTAACTTTATCATCATATCATTTACAACAAATGAAAAGGAACTGTTGATAGTAAGTGTACATGGACCAAACAAAGACGACCCAGCATTCTATGAGGAACTCACACAAATAGGATTAAAACGTACAAAAATAACAACGTTATTGTGGTGGGGGATTTTAATATGGTACTAGAACAGGAAATTGATTGTTACAATTATAACACATATAAATAACCCAAAAGCTAAAAAAAGCAGTTGAGGATGTGATACAAGATTTGTCATTAGCAGATACATGGAGAGAAAACCCGGATTGTAGGAGATACACATGGCGTAGACCTACCCCCTTGCAACAAAGTAGGCTAGACTTCTTCCTTCTGTCAGAATATTTAATCTGGTATTTGAAGATGCTGACATTTTACCAGGCTATAGATCTGACCATTTACTAATTACACTAAAACTTCAATTCGAAAGGAGATTAAACACAAATCTCTTTGGAAATTTAATACATCCCTACTAAAAGATAAAGAATATGTAGACGGAATAAATAATTTAATAAAAGAAATAACAGAGGAATACACAGATAAAAATGAGGGAAATGATATTAATGCTAACAATAGCCAAGATGAAAATAGCTCAGACCCTAAACGAACAGTGTCTGATCGGGTCTTTGACTTCTTACTAATGAAGAAAAAGAGACAAATCCATCCAGTATGCCACAATTGAAAAAAAGAGAATCACAATGTAAAGAAAACAGCCTTATGCAAACTATTGAAGATATTGAGAGTAAAGAACTTAAATCAGAGGACGATTTGAAGACAATTGAAGAGAGTAATAGAGAATTAATATTACTAAGAGGAAAGGTTATAAATGGTGTACAACTAAGATCAAAAGCAAGATGGGTTGCAGAAGGGGAAAAGGTTAGTAAATATTTCTGTAGTTTAGAAAAGCGTAACTCCAGTAGCAAACAAATTGCAAAACTACTGGATGGACAAGGTAGTATACTGGACAAACCAGAACACATAAAAGTTACAGTAAAACATTTCTATGAGGAACTACACCGAAAAAGATCAGCTGTGAAATGTAATATTGAAGATTTGGTGAAAAAGATACCGAAACTAACAGAAAAACAGACTAAATCATTACAAGGAGAAATAACAATAGAAGAAGCAGGGACTGCATTGAAAAATATGAACAACGGGAAAAGCCCTGGATCGGATGGGTTTGGAGCTGAGTTTTTCAAATGTTCTTGGAAACAAATCAGCGTTTGTGTAACCCGAGCTCTAAATGAAAGTTTCAGAGAAGGCGAATTATCAAACACCCAGAAAGAAGGTATTATAATCTGTATACCCAAAGAAGGGAAACCAAAAGAATATGTAAAAAAAAAAAAGCTGGAGACCTATTTCACTTTTAAACCTTATATACAAAATTGGCTCCACTTGTATTGCTAACAGAATTAAAAGGTCCTTCCATCACTGATTAGTGAAGACCAGACAGGATTTGTCCCAAATAGATACATGGGTAGTAACATTATGTTAATTTATGACATAATACACCATCTCAACATGAAAAATATCCCAGGGATGCTAATTAATTTAGACTTTGAAAGGCGTTCGACTCGTTAGATTGGGATTTTATGCACAAAGTGCTAGAGGCTGTAGATTTAGGTAAAGATATATGTAAATGGATAGAAGTATTCTACAAAAACATTAAGTCTGCTGTTATCGTAAACGGCAAGCATCATCATGGTTCTCAATAGAAAGGGGTTGTAGGCAAGGAGATCCAGTCTCACCATATATCTTCGTATTATGTGCAGAAATATCATCCGTAATGATCAAAGAAGAAAATAGTATTGAAGGTATACAAATCGGGGAGAAAGAACACAAGATATCACAATTTGCCGACGACACTCAACTGATGAACACAGGGAATAACAAATCATTTGAAAAAATCTATCGAGATTCTCGATAGGTTTGGGAAAACATCAGTTTTATTCTTAAACAAAGAGAAAACACAAGCAATTTGGCTTGGAAGACAAAAGCATAGTGAAATAAGATATATGGAACATTTAAAGATGATCTGGAATCCAAAAGAATTCAAAATATAGGAATTTGGTTTACTCAGGACTTAACACACATGGAAAAAAGAAACTACAAAGATAGAATAATAGAAGTGAAGGCACTATTTAAAATTTGGCTTATGAGAATCATTACCCCTTTAGGAAGAATTGCTGTCTTAAAATGATTAATTCTGTCAAAACTAACTTACCTATGGTTGACGCTTCCAAATCCACCTGGCACATTTGTCTTGCTAAAAATTACAAGACTTATGTTACTGGTTGTATGGTATAAAAAAAAAAAAAACAAGACAGAATTAGTCGAAAAAAACAGTTATTAAAGATGTACAGGATTGTGGGTTGAATCTATCTGACATAAATGCTCTCATCATTGCATTAAAATTAACATGGATAAAAAGACTGAGACAAACAACACACAGATGGACAGACATGTTGATTTTTTCATACCCAATTATTGAGAACATTGAGAAGTACTCTCCAAATCATCTGTGCATCACCACTCAAGACAATGTTTTCTGGAAACATGTATTCATGTCGTATGAGCAGTTCTACAAAATAAAACCAGGAAATGCTAGAGAACTACTTGCAGAACCAATTCTTTACAATGAACATATCAAAATAGGAAATAAACTAATAAAACACAAAAACTGGAACAACAGAAATGTATTTAGAGTATCTGATTTGTTCAAAGCAAATGGAGATTCACTATCCCATGAGGAATTCAGAACAAAGTATAACAATGAAATAGATTTCCTGTCTTATGGTGGATGTAGATTATCCATTAAACGATACATCAGAGAGACAAGGGTTTGAAAATGAGATAAAAGATAACATTGAAGCAGAAGTCAACACAGCACTAAAGAAAATATATTTTGTAGATAAAGGTTCCAAAACTTATTACAGAGTTATAGTAAAAGATAACTGGGAACCAAACTGTTGTGCAAAATGGACGGAGAAGCTGAACAGACAGATACCTTGGAAGAAATGCTTTATAAAAATTCATCAAATTAAGGATATTAAGCTAAAATGGATGCAAATGAGAATAGTGCATCGAATAATTGCAACTAATGTAGCTCTGAAAGAATGGGAATAGTAGAAAATTATAACTGTAGTTTCTGTGAAGAGGGAAAAGACAGCATTGAACATATATTCTGGAGATGCATATTAATGAATTCTGGAAATCATTGCAAGAATTAATAAAAGGAAAGTGTTTAATAGCAAATAGTCTGTCTCTGACTGAAAAACACAATAATATTTGGAGCAGATGACAATTCCACAACTGATACAACATTCGATCTTATAATACTGATGTCTCTGACTGAAAACACAATAATATTTGGAGCAGATGATAATTCCACAACTGATACAGCATTCGATCTTATAATACTGATAGCCAAACATTACATTTTAGCTGTAAAATAAACAAATGTAAGCCTTCAATAACAGTATTTCTGAAAAAAAAAATACTGAAGAGAAGATATAATCTTGAAAAATACATAGCAACTGTACACAATGAATCTGCTAAAATTTAACACTAACTGGGTGAATTATGAAGTATTATTTGAAAATTGATAATCAAAATCATAAGATACCTGGATTTAATACGTGCATGAGAGGATATGTTCAGGATGTGTGGGTAATTTCATATGGTATTCAAATATCATTGAGTGTGGTTGTAGCCTGTGGCCCGCTGCTTGTCTGGCATGGCGATATCCGCGGCTGGGACCCGTTGGCCGATCGGCAACTTAGCTAGCTAGTATGTTGGCTTGTTGGTTGGTCGGCGGGGTGCGGCTGTGGTGTAGCGATGTCATATTGGTAGCGGGCTTAAGAGCATATAATTAACTTTCTTTTGATTGTTAAAGAAATATGAAGACACAGATGGACGGGATTTCGGTGCTGGTGTGTATACTCATCTAGGAAATGCTTAAGTCTGTTCAAATCTATATTTTGAAGGATCATTGCAGTGAACATAATTATGTTATTATTATATACAACAGCTATCGCATGGTACCACACTGAGAAAACATTACTTCATTATTGTAAATTGTATAATTAGGTATATTGTTTAAGTATTATTAATTCAGAAGAAGAGAGAAAGTGGGGGTGTGGGGGTGGGTGGGGGAGGGGGGTGTGAGTGGAGTGAGCGAGTGTGTTTGGTTGCCTTTATGTGCTTGTAGTTTGTAAGAAGTCAGAGGATTGCGCTTAGTGATTTTTGTTTTGTTTGTGTATGTGTGTGTATATCCAAAAAAAAGAAAAAAAAAACTTTCCTCGGCATACATTGAACTCTCACTCAACTCCATTCTAACCGAAAAAAATAACTCATTTCTGATATGTTTCACGGATTATTTACTACAATATTGTCAAACATGTACAATATGATTAATAACCAAAATATATGTGGTAATTTGCATCCGGAAATGTACAGAAAAGAGAAAGATCATGTTGATGAAAGAATGGAGAGGAGAGAAAGAAGGAACTGTGGAATGGAAGAGAGAATGAGGAAAGAAATAAAAATGTATTAAAAAAAAAAAGAAATAACAGCACCTGAACTGGATGACGCAATGGCTAGATGCGCTAAGGATAGTGCTCTGGGTCCAGACAAAGTTTGGTCCCCAAATATCAAACAGCTCTTAGAAGAGGACAGAGCCCGTCTTTTCAGTCTCTACCAGGATAGCTTTGATAAAGACTATGTCCCAGAAGGCTGGACACAAAGTTACCTGAAAGCTTCACCAAAACCGGAAAAGGACACCATCATAGGCTGAATGGCTACCGCATACTCATTACGCAAAATGTAGTAGGAAAGCTCATGGAACGAATCATATCAAGAAAGCCCGCAAGAGACCTTTAAAGTAGACTAATCCTCTCGCCCAACCGAGGAGGCTACAGAACAGCTAAGATTCATGGGAAAATGCGGCTGCTTTTGCTTAAGAAGTATACGAAGGATTCCAAGAGAGGAAGAAACACTGACAGATTGCAATAGACCTTGAATAGGCCTATAACAAGGTCCAGTTCTTACCGTTCGTGGAATTACTCCTTGACTGTGAAGTCAGCAGGACACTTACAGGATGGATAGCAGCAACACTTCAGGAGCGAACCGTCATCCTATGATTTATAAAAATTGGACGTCTGAAGTTCATAAGCTCTCTGTTGGATTACCACAAGGTTGTCCTCTCTCCAATGTTTTATACAATGTTTACACCAAAGGCCTTGAAGACCTCAAAAGAAACGGAACTGCCCGAGTGCTGACACTAGCAGATAATAGTCTGATCAACAAAACAACAACATCAATCATATCAACGTCCCTTCACTTTAGAAATCACAGCGCGACAACTCTGAGCATACCATGCAGAAATCTTATCCTATTCCCAGACTAGAGAGCCCATCCACCCCAGTGACAATCCGTAGTGCACAGTGAATTAAAGATGTGCCATATTTACCCTAGACAACAACATAATACACATTACTACCAGAGTGATATCTTTTTTTCAGGAGTACATCTCTCCCAGACAAAACTCCATGAATTGCCACAAATCATGGGCTAGAGATCCTCACCACCAAAGTATGAGTGAACTGCATTTGTCTTTACATTTTAAGAGAAACATAAGTGAACTATTCAAGAAAAAACAGTGTGGAGTTGCATTCCTCATTACGCAATGAGCGAACAAGAAATCCTGATGGTCCGCTTGATTCCGTTTGAAACTGACCACAGATTTGTGTTACTGTCCAAAACACAGTTGTGCAGTCACTTTTAAATGTGAGTATTTTTTCTTGCATGCGTCCGTTGCTAAGAACGGAAACAGAAAATCAGAGCAACACGAGTCTGCAGGAAAACACACACACACACACACAAAGCAGCCAACTGTGAGAATCAAATGGTGTGTTCTAGCTGCCCTCAGTCAGAACACAGAATGCTTCACTGCACTGCTGCTGTAACGCTGGCAGCAGAAAAGAACAAAGAAAGGTCCGCTGAACAGTCCTGGGAAGCAGCCTCAGGAATGAAAGACAAAAAGCGGACAAGATGGATGTAGTATCAGGCCGATGGCAAAGGAGAGACAAGCATGCAAAAAAGGAAGCAGCACCGTGTAGACAGTAGAGGGAAGGAAAGCAGATAGGATGGAAGTAGAATCAGACAGACAGTAAAGGGAACGAACTAACGAACGAACGCCTTCTTCCTTGCGCTGAACACAGAAGCGATCAAAGCTAAGTGCATTTTCGTTATTTGTTTAATTTTTGTTGCACCTGAAGAAGACCTAAGAGGTCGAAACGCGTTGTGGTTTGTCTTGTGACTCGTTTGTCCACGTTTCTCTGGGCGGTTCGCTGACATTTATTTAAGATTTGTAACGAACGAACGAATGAACGAACGAAATTTATTTTACCAGGGTAATGAGATAAGCAAATTGCGCAGCTTTTTTTCCACCCAGCCCTGGGGGAAAAAAAAATCAGCACATGGACAACACACAAGTCAATATGTGTCCAGAGAAGAGAAGAGAGAAAGAGAGACTCATCTTGCTGAGATTTCTTTTACATAGCTATCTATAGCGATATCAGACACACTGAATCTAGCCACAACGTGTTTAAAATTCTCCCTCCTTTCATTGACATGTACACTGGTAAACAGCGTAAATGAGCACACGTCCTACACCTCGGGGTGCTTTAACATGCAGTTTACAGTAAGGAGCAAACTGGTCTCACACCCCGAAAACTACCCTTGGTATGTATAATTATGTTCCTTTGTCGTCCTTTGTTTGACACATTTACCCCTAAGGCTATGTTGTGTGTGTGTGTTGTTTTGACTTGTGAAGTAGTCCAGCCCCGGACAAATGTTGAACATTGGTTGGCCAGCAGTGGTGTCCATGTCTGTTGTGCACAGTCACTATGTATCAGTATATCAGTGATAATCATCATTCCTTGTTGCATCAGCATGTCAATGTTGATCATTCCCTGATGTGTAAGTATGTCAGTGTTGTCCACAGTCCTCTAACGTGTCACAATGTCAGTGTTTTTCACAGTCCTCTAAAGTGTCACAATGCCAGTGTTGTTCAAATCCTCTGACGTGTCACAATGTCAGTGTTGTTCACAGTCCACTGATGTGTCACAGTCAGTGTTCTTCACAGTCCCCTGATGTGTTACAATGTCAGTGTTCTTCACAGTCCTCTGATGTGTCGCAATGTCAGTGTTCTTCACAGTCCTCTGACGTGTCACAATGTCAGTGTTGTTCACAGTCTCCTGATGTGTCACAATGTCAGTGTTGTCCACAGTCCTCTGATGTGTGACAATGTCAGTGTTGTCCACAGTCCACTGACGTGTCACAATGTCAGTGTCGTTCATAGTTCTCTGACGTGTCACAATGTCAGTGTTGTTCAGAGTCCCTGACGTGTCACAATGTCGTATTGTCCACAGTCTCCTGACGTATCACAATGCAGTGTTGTTCACAGTCCTCTGATGTGTCACAATGTCAGTGTTGTTCACAGTCCTCTGATGAGTCAGTGTGGCATCCTCGCCCTCCTGTCAGGAGAGAGTGAACACCATTCCAGTGTGGAATCATTCCTGTCAGAAGAGTGAACACCATTCCAGTGTGACACCCTCAACTTTCTGTCAGAAGAGTGAACACCATTCCAGTGTGGAATCATTCCTGTCAGAAGAGTGAACACCATTCCAGTGTGACACCTTCACCTTCCTGTCAGGAAAGTGAACTCCATTCCAGTGTGACATCATTCCTCTCAAAAGAGTGAACACTATTCCAGTGTGACACCCTCTCATTCCTGTCAGGAAAGAGAACACATCATTCGAGTGTGACATCATTCCTGTCAGAAGAGTGAACACCCATGTCCAATGTGACTCCCTCCACCTTCCTGTTCCTGTCAAAAGAGTGAACACCCATTCCAGTGTGACATCATTCCTCTCAGAAGAGTGAACACCATTCCAGTGTGACACCTTCACCTTCCTGTCAGGAAAGTGAACTCCATTCCAGTGTGACATCATTCCTCTCAAAAGAGTGAACACCATTCCAGTGTGGCATCATTCCTGTCAGAAGAGTGAACACCATTCCAGTGTGACACCTTCACCTTCCTGTCAGGAAAGTGAACACCATTCCAGTGTGACATCATTCCTGTCAAAAGAGTGAACACCATTCCAGTGTGACATCATTCCTGTCAGAAGAGTGAACACCATTCCAGTGTGACATCATTCCTGTCAGAAGAGTGAACACCATTCCAGTGTGACATCATTCCTGTCAGAAGAGTGAACACCATTCCAGTGTGACACCCTCACCTTCCTGTCTGGAATTCCAGTGACACACCCTTCCAGTGTGACATCATTCCTGTGACTCATTCTGAAGAGTGAACACCACCATTCCATGTGACACCCCTCAACTTCCTGTCAGGAGAGTGAACACTATTCCAGTGTGACATCATTCTTCTCAGGAAAGTGAACACCATTCCAGTGTGGCATCATTCCTGTCAGAAGAGTGAACACCATTCCAGTGTGGCATCATTCCTGTCAGAAGAGTGAACACCATTCCAGTGTGACACCCTCACCTTCCTGTCAGAAGAGTGAACACCATTCCAGTGTGTGGCATCATTCCTGTCAGAAGAGTGAACACCATTCCAGTGTGACATCATTCCTCTCAGAAGAGTGAACACCATTCTAGTGTGGCATCATTCCTTCTGTCTGAAGATTCCTGTGAAACACCATTCCAGTGTGGCATCATTCCTGTCAGAAGAGTGAACACCATTCTAGTGTGACATCATTCCTGTCAGAAGAAAGAACACCATTCCAGTGTGACATCATTCCTCTCAAAAGTGTGAACACCATTCCAGTGTGACACCATTCCTGTCCTTCCTTCTAGTCAGAAGTCAGAAGAGTGAACACCATTCCAGTGTGGCATCATTCCTGTCAGAAGAGTGAACACCATTCCAGTGTGACACCCTCACCTTCCTGTCTGGACAGTAGACATGATTTCATGCTGCACCCTCTCCAGCACTTTAGATTCAGCACATGAGATGGTTGCGAGGGTCGTTTCCAGAGCCTCACCCTTTCTTTATGGTTTGATGTATTGTTTCTGGTTTAATGATGTGTTTATGGTTTAATATTAGTCCCTAAGTTTCTAACAGTCCCGAGAAAAAATGAAAATGTCTGTCAATGACTAGTTGGGTAAACTTGATCCTTCGACCACTAGTAAGAGACTTCAAGTTCATATGTGTATCAAGATTGGATTGTTCAGAAGAAAAAAAACGATGTTAGAATGTAAAATAGAGTTTAGATGTTGGCTTACCTTTTCTTTTTAAGTGCTCCATGACTGAAATGCCGAAAAAATATTAAGACTGTCTATTGAATTGAATGGTATGCAACGTGTATGGATTTTCATGTCGACTCCTTTTTTAAAAAAGTGGTGTGACACGGGGGGGGGGGGGGGAGAAGGAGGGGTAGGTGGGTGCCATTATACTGTCGTTCTATGTCACGGAGTCCTTCTGTGTTGCTCTCCGATACGTTCTACAATGGGCTCTGAGAAATCGTTCTATAGTCTTTCCATTTGTGTCCCTCTGACTTGAGTTGGAGTACTTAGGTCAGTGGAAAAATCTACAGTGGTGTATCTGTGGACGTTGATATAACTAGCTCATGTAATTAAATCTGATTGAATTGAACACATCGTTAAATCACGAAGAACATCCTTAAATTTATATACCTGAGTGTCAACTGGTCAGATGGCCGGGGTGGGGGGGGGGGGGGGGGGTCGTCTTAATCTGTGGTGTTGTGTGAATCAAAGACAACGAAAGGAGTTTTCGTTTCATTATGTGATGAGTTCCAAACGTTCACCCCCTTTTCTGCCCAGGATACAAAATCAATGCTTATATACACAAAACACAAACTTGGTACAAACTGAAAGATGTTTTTAAATCTCGGAGAGACACGTGACTGAGATTGTCAGCGAACAACAAATGAGAGAATATCCCTAACAAAGGTGATTTTGAGTCGCTCATGCTGTCTCTAATAAGTGCACAATTTTTTTTTCGAAGCGTGCTCTGCAACTGTATCCACCATGGACTCTGTTGTCGTATGACACACATCAAAACATGTTCCAAAATCACACACAGTCGGAAAGTTGCTCTACAACCATGACAAATGCTTGTGTATGAAACCACAGGTAGGCGGCGTGAAGAGAGCAAGCCATGTCCTGGTGGGTGTCCTGGCCTCAGGATCTGGCTGCTGTGAGTACTGTCTGTCGTCCTGGACGCCTTGCCGGTGTCTTCTGCCTCTGTGCAGAGTGGGGTGCGAGACTGCTGCTCTTGGCTGCTAGATCCTCCGTCATCCCCCAGGGTTCGCTTATTTTGATTTAGAGATTACAGTGTTATTTAATGAAATTGGTGTACACACTATTGACACACTCACGGGGCCATAATTTAGGCTTAGAAAGGACGAAGGGCTTTTAATTATTTGTGGCGTCTGATGCTGTTGATGCTGACAGTGAGGATTATAATGATTACTATTTGCATTTTCATTCTTGTCAGTATCATGTCTGTGTCACTTTCGCTATCATTTTCACACAGCTTTATCGTTACTATTACCGCTGTTGTTATTGGTGATGTTATTCTTTATAACTGTTATACTTAGGGTCTTTTATCAGTAGCAACTGTCATCTTCTACATAGCCATTCTGAATAATCACACACACACACACACACACACACACACACACACACACACACACACACACACACACACACACGCACGCAAATGCACAAGCACATATAAGCACAAGCGTGCTCATGCACAGAGAGAGAGAGAGAGAGAGAGAGAGAGAGAGAGAGAGAGAGAGAGAAACTAAAGCGGCAATGCAGACAGTGACAGGGGGGTACCCAAGATCTGACCAGCGCGCTGAGCGCATGCATAGGTCAGACAGACATATGCTAAGTCGCGTCCTCGTACCCTCGTCTTAGATCCTATTAATAGTTATAAGATATTAATCTATTCATAGTTGACAGTTATTCATCTATCACCTACCAGGCTGCAAATTCTGCATGCTCGTAGATTAACATCTATGGTACAGCGTATATGGACTTCTGCACTCAGTTATACCTCCTCGAAGAAACTGAAACTGAAAACTGATACACTAGACTGATTCTGAATTTTCCTGCAGAACGAACGCGTGGATATATTACTGCATCGCTTATTCCTTTGTTTTCAGCGGTGACTTGACTCGTCCAGGACGTGTGACGGTCCATGGGCCGACCCCAGGCCAGATTCGAACCCTATGGGCGCTGTGGCCAGA
>JADBJO010012620.1:52500-56938 GCA_016801955.1 Conus betulinus | reverse complement strand
GAGGTCGGCGGCGAAGTCTAATCGTCCCAATTGAGTTCCAGAGGGGTCCACTGGAGGCCTCCCTCTGTCCATCCGTCGTCAGCTCATCACCCAGTCGATGGCGAGGAGGGAAACAGGAACGGTGACAGAAGGCATCGCTGGCGTACGCCGGTCCTTACGTCGAAAGCGACGTGTTAACTGGCCTCCATGAACGACCTGACAAAGCCATCTCCCTCGTACGACTCCTTGATGATTCGTGTCAGTTGGCTGGGATCCCGTAGTGTCGGAGGAGCTGCCACAGGGTGGTCACGGTGGAGACTGTCAAAAGCCTTGCGGAAGCACGAAGTTGATGTACAGTGAGGAATTCACTCCAGGGACTGCTCTCGAGATAGTTAGCGTGGCGATCTGGTCGATACAGGATCTGTCCTGCCTGAAGCCCGCCTGGTGGTCCCGGAGCCTGACGTCCACTGCGTCCCTCATCCTCTCCAACAGGATCCTGTTGAACACCTTCCCTGGCACTGATAGTAGTGTGATGCCTCTATAGTTCTCACAGCTGCTGAGGTCTCCCTTCTTTGGTAGCTTGATGATGTGTCCATCTTTCCAGTCTGTTGGTATTTCTTCTTGTTCCCAGATCTTCTCAAAGAGCGGTAGTAGCATGTCGGCTGTTGTCTACGTCCGTCTTTAGGGCTTCTGCAGGAATTCCATCTGGGCCGGCTGCCTTGCCGTTCTTCATCTTCTTGATGGCGCGGATGATCTCGTTCTTGTTGGTGGATCGCAGTTTATTTCAATGTTGGAGTCTGCTTCAGCGATGTTTGGAGGGTTTTCGGGTGCTGGTCTGTTGAGAAGTTCCTCAAAGTGTTCCGCCCATCTCTCAAGCTGTTGTTCCGAGTCTGTGATGGTTTGTCCCTGCTTGTCTTTGACCGGTCGTTCTGGTCTGCAGTACTTGCCTGCAAGCTTCTTGGTTATCATATACAGTTCTTTCATATTACCGTGATAAGCTGCTTCTTCTGCTTCTTCCGCCAGGCTGTCTATATGGTCTCTTTTGTCCTTCTTCAAATTCCTCTTCACTTCCTTGTGGGCCTGTATGTACTCTGCTTGTGTTGCCGCTTTGCTGACTCTTGTGCGGCTCGAGTTGACTGCTTCTTTCTTGAGTCTTCTAGTTTGGATCTTTTGAAGGGTGTCCACTGAGATCCAGTCTTTGTGTTGATTCTTCTTTGGCCCAAGCACTTCCTGGCATGTTTTCTGTGAAGGTGTCTTTCGTTCTTTTCCAAAAGGTCGTGGGCATCGGTGTCTTCGGTGATAAGCTCCTGTAGTACCTGGAATCTGTTCTTCAGGCTCACGGTGAAAGCTGCCTGAGTTGTTTGTTCTTTCAGTAGGTTCACGTTGTACTTCGCCCTGCCTGTTGTCTGCCTGTCAGTTCTCTTCAGCTTCAGCTTGAGTCTCGCAGTCAGAAGGTGGTGGTCTGATGCTGCGTCTGCTCCCCTTCTCACTCGCACGTCTTGAAGAGATCGTCTAAAACTTCTTGGTGATACAGAGATGATCTATTTGTTTTCGGTGACATGGTCAGGCGATACCCAGGTGGCCTTGTGTATCCTCTTGTGGGCGAAGATGCTGCCCTCCGATGACAAGGTTGTTCAGTCCACAGAGGTCGGCGAATTTTTCTCCGTTTTCGTTCATCTCTCCGAGGGCATGATGTCCCATCACTTCCTCGTAGCCTCTGTTGTCCGATCCCACCTTTGCGTTTAAATCCCCCATTAGGATGTTGATGTCTCTGTCCTTAAGCTTGTCTAGGACTGCCTGTAGTCTGTTGTAGAATTTGTCTTTGGATTCTTCATCATGGTCGTTGGTGGGTGCGTAGCATTGGATCACGTTCATCTTGATGTTCTTCTTCTTGGTCGTGAAGGTTGCTGTTATAATCCTTGGACCGTGCGCTTCCCACCCAATCAGAGCTTTCTGTGCTGTTCTTGAAAGCATGATTGCTACGCCTTCAGTGTGTGCTGCGTTCTCATCTTCGTGTCCTGAGTACAACAAGAATTCGCCTGTAGCCAGTCTTAATTGACCAGCCTGTAGCCATCTTGTCTCGCTCAGTCCTAGCAGGGTGATGTTGTATCGGCGCATCTCTGCTGACACTTGTGCTACCTTCCCTGCTTCGTACATGGTCTTGACGTTCCATGTACCGATGATGGTGGTCGTCCTGGTCGACATAAGGGTTGTCGGCACTGAAGCTTCCTTTCGGCTTTGGCCCCAGCACGTCATACGTCCCGCCGGAGCAGGACCCTCTTCTCCCAGGACTGGAGTTTCTTGGGTAGTTGTGGATGTTTCTGTAGCATGTGGGTTTTACGGGGTGGGGTTGCTAACCCCACGCCCAACCCTCCTCCTTTATCCGGGCTTGGGACCGGCAGCTGGCTCAAAGAGCCCTCAGGCGGAGTTATCTTCCTACCAATATTGACAGATATTCCAAACGTCACATACTGAATTTAGATTTGGATTAGCACATATTGCAGTTTACCATAACAGATATGATCAAGCTTCGGTCAGTTCTGTGATGCGCTTTATGTGCAACATGTAAAAGAGGATGAAGTACATTTTTTTTTTTTTTTTTTTTGGGGGGGGGATAATATTCAGCGATCTTACGCAAATGCATAATCCACGACAATTTTAAGCATGTTACCTTTAATTCCATGCGAACTTAACTGATGACAAATAACAACTGCAACACACTGAAGAATTTATGCCGTATCTATGCAGAAAATTTGCTACTGCAGTTTAAGAATGTGCATGATGATGCCAAAGCAAGCACCAATGGTGTTCTTCTAAAAACAGTTGTCAGACCTTTGTTATTGATAGTTTAATGAGTCGTTTTTACCTTCATTGTGAATGTGTCATTGTCAATGGAGTCCCTTCTCCACAAGGGGCCATGACCTTACCTAATCATAAACCTCTTCTTCTTCTTCTTCTGGTGCTCCCACCGGTTCCTCGTGCTTCTCGTCATCATCCCCCTCCTCCTCCTCTCCCCTCTCCCCCATTTCCTCCTCCTCTCCTCCTCCTCCTCTTCCTCCTCTTCCTCCTGCATCCCCCCCCCCTCTTCATATTGTTGTTGTTGTTGTTGTTGTTGTTGTTGTTGTTCTTCTTCTTCTTCTTCTTCTTCTTCTTCTTCTTCTTTCTTCTTCTTCTTCCTCCTCTTCTCTCTCTTCTTCTTCTTCTTCTTCTTCTTCTTCTTCTTCTTCCTTCGTCTTCTTCTTCTGTGTGCCTGTCTCTCAAACTCACTATCTGTCTGTCGGTCCCTCTGTCTGTGTGTCCATCTGTCTGTCTGTCTGTCTTGCTGTATTTCTCCCCTCCCTCCGCCTCTCTCTCTCTCTCTCTCTCTCTCTCTCTCTCTCTCTCTCTCTCTCTTTCTGACCAATGCCCTTACCACCAACACATACAACGAAGAGATACAGCGTCAGTCTGCATGAAGATGGAGAGGATGAAGATGACGTGGTGTGTTGTTAGGGCTGAGCTGTCAAGCACCAGGCGACCAGTACAGCTGACACAATGGAGCGGCTTTTTCTGGTGATGGAAAGGGCTTCGTTCTGTTTTCAGTCCCTCAGACAGCGTCCGTCTTTTTGCTGCTCTGTCTCACTGTCTGTCTGTCTGCTTGCTTCCCTGTATGTCTGTCTGTCTGTCGGTCTACCCACCTGCCTATTCTGTCTATCTGTCTATCTGCTAGTTTGTCTGCCTGTCGGTCTGTCTGTCAGTTCTGTTTATATGTCTGTCTCCCCCTCCTCTCCCAATCTCTCTCTCTCTCTCTCTCTCTCTCTCTCTCTCTCTCTCTCTCTCTGCCTCTATTTGGCTGTATGCCTGCCTGTCTGTCTGTCCGTCTCCCTTCCTCCCTCTTCCTCCCCCTTTCTGTCTGTCTGTCTGTCTGCGTGCCTGGCTGCCTGCCTGTCTGTCTGTCTGTCTGTCTCTTTCTCTGACCAGTTTTTTTTCTTCTGCCTGCCTGTTTGTCTGTCCGTTTGCCTATCTGTCTGTCTCTTTCTCTGTGTCCCTCTGTCTCTGTCTCTCTGTTTGTCTGTCTCTGTCTGTCTCTACCTGTCTGTCTCTCATTCTTTCTGTCTCCCTCTCTCTCTATGGCCGATGTCCTTACCACCAACACACGCAGTTAAGTTTTTGTTTAAGACTGGAACCTGTATGGAAGGACAGTAACATATCCATGCGTGCAATGGTTACAGTCCATCTTCGTTCTCTGCAAATGAGACAGTGGATCTAGAAAGAAGAACCAAGCGATGGAAATGAGGTGCTATGGCGAGAGATTAAGGATCGGATGCACTGACCATATGACCAATAAACAAACGCATTAAACCATCAAGCAGCACACCGGACGGTAGAAATAGCCTGCTGGCATCAATGTTGGATCGATATTTGCGTTGATATGGGCCATGTAACACGATCCAGTGGCGTAGCTTAAACAGGCCTCCAG
>JADBJO010012620.1:27500-32500 GCA_016801955.1 Conus betulinus | reverse complement strand
TATCCTTTAAACCAGGTTTCTCCATTACGATTAGGACAAGGAAGATTCTTTCTTCTCCTACTCCTTTTCCTTTCACCCTTTCCCTCATTGGGTCCATTAGGGATTTCTCCCTGCTTCTCTTCCTCCTTTCCTTCTCCTCCTCCTCCTCCTGCTCCTTCTACTCCTTCTCCCTGCTTCTCTTCTTCTCTCTTCCTTCTCTACCTCCTCCTCCTCTTCTTCTCCTCCACCCCTTGGCTAACAATGGTACCAACAATGTAATGGGGAAATTGATCTGGTTCTAAGTCGAGAGATACCACAGAATGATGAGGGAGGACTTTAGCTAGCCCATTGCACTAGACTACGTGTTCGATCAGGATTGCACTGACAGGGATGAAGAGACAGCCCGTGAGAGCAGAGCAACCAAAGTATCTTTTATATTTTTTCTCCCCCGGACCCGCCCACAGCTCTCCTGTTTCTTTCCATTGTCCTTCCCGCTCCTCTTTCTCTGCTTACTTGTCTTCACTAACAAAGCTTTGTCACTCCTCACCCCTCTCTGTCTTTGTCTCTCGGTCTTTTTTTTTCTCTCTCTCTCACATTGTCTGTCTCTGTGTCTCTGTCTATGTCTCTGTCTGTCTGTCCGTCTGTCTGTGTATCTCTCTCCCCTCTGTCTCTCTCTCTGTCTCTATGTCTTTGTCTCTCTGTCTTTCTGTATGTCTGTCTCACACACTGTCTCTGTCTCTCTGTCTGTCTCTGTCTCTGTCTGTCTGTCTGACAAAGTAATGTAAAGAAAGTAAGTGTGGCTGCCCTGCAGGATTAACAGGGTTTTTTTTTTTTTTTTTTTTTTGTCCCAACTTCTGCGCCACCTCAAAGGCAGTGCACCCACGCCGCTCATTCCCGACACCCCGTCCACAGCCACAAGAGGCAACCCACCGGAGGAGACACTGCACTGCTGCCGAGTCACTTCGGTGGTGTTTCAGTGGCGCCTGTTCTGATCTAACACACGCAGGACACCACCTACTAAGCCCCCTACTGACGACAATAATTGCTTAGTCGCGGAGCCGCGTGAGTGAGCTCTCCCTCCGGAGGGCGCCACCACGTCCGTCCAACGACAGCCCCCATGGACTCGCCGATACCGTTGACCCCGACGGAACCAAACCAAGGCCCACAGACGTGGAGAGGACATCGAAACTGAGGTCACCATGAGAGCAGGGCATGAAGGGCCACAGAATTTGAGACATTTTTTTTATGCTGATCGATGAGAATGAGGATGATTAAGATGATGCTACAGATTTCCATTTCGGTCTGAGACTACATGACAGGGCTGTACTCTACGCTTCCTTTCATAATAATCCCGGCGTCAACCAGGCCCGAGAGATACAGGCACCTGCAGTGTTGGTCAGGAAATTTGAGCAACACTCTCAGAAACGCATCCATTAAGTGGATGAAACTCGACTGTGTGGTCCCAGTCTTCCCAACTGAGTCCGCAGCAAACTCAACTCTGGGTAGGAGCCGGTCGGGGCAGAATCTCTCTCTCTCTCTCCACCTCCTCCTCCTCCTCCTTTCTCTTTCTCTTTCTATCTCCCTGTCTCTGTCTCTCGGTCTCTCTCTGTCTATGTGTCTGTCTGTCTGTCTGTCTGTCTTTTTTTTTTTTTCTTTTCGTTTGTTTTGTTTTGTTTTTGATGATATTAAAAACTAAGTTTGCTGTTTTTTTTTTATGCTAGAGTCTAAAATCATCGACACGATGAAAAGACTTAACATAAAACAACCAACCAACCAACCAACCTGTCTGTCTGTCTCTCTGTGTCTGTCGGTGTCTCTCTCTCTCTCTCTCCTCTCTCTCTCTCTCTCTCTCTCTATCTCTCTCTCTCTCTCTCTCTCTCTGCCCCCGCTGCCTGCACGCCTTATGCCCCACCCTCTGCCTTTCTTTCAATCTATCTTCGTGTCTGTCTCTTTAAGCCTGCTTAATGGCTTTTGTTCTCTGTTTTCGCCATTACGGCGGTTTGTTGCAAGGAAGATGTACTGTTTTCCCCCTTCCCTCCCTCCTTCCTTCTCCACTTTTACTGACCCCATTTCCTACTTATCGGGTACATTAGGTATCTCCTTGCTGTATCCCTCCAAGCGGGCTTCTTATTGTTCTACTTAATCTTAATGGGCTGTCTTTTTGTTTTTTTTTTTCCCCCCTGTTCTTGTTATTCTTCTTTTTGTTAGTTGTTGTATTGTCCTCTCCTTCTCCTTACTTCTTCTTCTTCTCTTCTTCTTCTTCTTCTTCTTCTTTCTCTCCTCCTCCTCCTCCTCCTCCGTCTCCTTCTTCTTCTTCTCCTTCTCCTTCTTTCTTCTTCTTCTCTTCTTCTTTCTTCTTCTTCTTCCTCTCTTTTACTTTTAGTTCTTCCTTCTTCTTCTTTCTTCTTCCTCCTCCCTCCTCCTCCTCCTCCTCCTTCATCATCATTCTTTCTTCTTCTTCTCCTTCTCCTTCTCCTTCCTCCTCCTGCATCCTGTCTTCTTCTCCTCCTCCTTCTCCTCCCTCCCCCTCCTCCTCCTCCCTCCTCCTCCTTCTTTCTTCTTCTTTTTCTTTTCTTCTTCTCTTTTCTTTCTTCTTCTTCAACAGCTCACGATGCTAGCAGAAGGTAAGGTGAAAAACCGTCTGGCCCTGAATCAATGCAACGAAACGACGGCGGAGGCGCGCTCAGGTCTGTCTGCTGAAACGACTGCGCGTTGGGTCAAACCTGGACTGATCGGGATGAGCTGACATTCCGTAGAGCAGAGCAGAGGAGGTGATGCTTGTTTCTGCTTCTTCTTCACTTCTCCCCCCCCCCCCCCCCCCCCACCCGCCTCCTCTGTGCTTTCTTTCTCACTCCCCCATTTCCCCCCATTTCTCTACCCCTTTCAAATCAGTACCCTAAGGCGTGACACAACCCCCCTCCTGCTTGCCCTTTCCCTCCCGTCCCCGTTTTCTTCCCATCCACACCTTTTTTTTTTTCTTTTTTTCCCGGTGTCATCGCCAAATAGAGCTTTGGCATTTCTCAGTTTCTTCCCCTTTGTCTCCGTGTCTCTCTAGTCTCTCTCTCTCTCTCTCTCTCTCTCCCCTACGTCCCCCTTTCCTTCGAGCCCTCTACAAAGAGCTCTCGCTCACTCTCCTCTCTCTCCTCTCCTCTCTCTCTCTCTCTCTCTCTCTTCCACCCCCCCCCCCCCCCCCTGCCTTTCCCTCAATATATCTTCGTATCTGTTCCTTTGTGCATGCTTCTCAGTTATCCGTTTTCTCCCATTACGATTTGTAGTTAGAGAGAAATGTACTACCACCCCCCACCTCCTCCTCCTTCTCTCTCTCTCCTCTCTCTCTCTCTCTCGCTCTCTCTCTCTCTCTATCTCTCTCTCTCGTCTCTCTCTGCGGGTCTGTTCTCTCTCGTTTAGTCTTTTAGTTATCAATGGTAGACACAGAGCCCAATTTACCGAGGACCATTTAGAAACTGTTTACACTTTTCCTGGCAGATGATGTTGTCTTGTTGTCTGAAACAGTTATAGGTTTACAAACACAGTTGAAGAACTTTTTGCGCGCTGCTTCCTCTGAACAACTCAAGGTAAATATGCAGAAGAGTAACATGATTGTATACATACAGTAAAGGTGGCTAAGGGCAAGAGAATATGGGAATTACAACGGAATGACTATGTCCGTGGTAAATGTATACAAATGTCTAGAAATCTATTTTCGACCGGATTAAATTTTAATTTTGTTTGTAAAGATTTAGCGAGCAAAGCAGCACACGCGCTGTTTTGTGTATAATGGGGAAACCGTCAACTTTGGGAAATCAGTCGTTCGAAGTATGTGTAAAACTATTTGACTCCCCAATCCAACCCATTGTGCAATACGGTGCTGAAATTGGGGGTCTGGATACAGCTGCAGCCAGTTGTGAGAAAGTTCATTTATTTGCCATGAAGAGATTGAATGGGGGTTTAATGCAAACTTCCAGTCGTTTGGTTTATGGGTAAAAAGTGACAGGCACCCAATATACTTGAATTCTATTGTTAGATGTGTTCGGTAATGCTTGAAACTGATAAAAAGGAATGATTGTAGATTACCGAAGAAAGCTCATAACATACGATATAAGCTAGATGCCAGGGGACAGGGAACTGGGCTACGAGACTGAGAGTTGAACTACATGAACTTGGCTTTGGATATGTCTGGTTTAATCAAGATGTAGGCGATGAACCGTCCTTATTCGAATGCTACGTACCAGATCGGTTGATAGCAGATGGCAAGAATGGAATCCACATTTGAATGACAGTACTAGATTTGATTTGTATAGATAATATAACTCCTTGCACTGTAAAACCGACTTCCCTGTCATTGAAAATGGTTAGACATAAAAATCACAATGACAAGATTTAGATTTGGAGTATCTTAGTTCATCTTTTTCGTTACAGGCAGCATTGTAATTCTGATCTTACTTGTCCATTATGCAAAAAAAACGCGTGTGAAATGAAGTTCCTTTTGTATTACAGTGTACTGCCTTAGGTGATCTTAGATATGAGTTCTTTCCTCCTATAAATTATCGTCAACCATCTGTGTTTAGACTCGTCTGGCTCATGGCTTGTGCTGTAAAGGATGTTGTTGAAAAGTCTGCGCTGTACTTACACAAAGCTGTTTAACTCCGGAGCACAGCGTGTTCTTGATTATGTACTGTTTTCGTTTTGCTCAATATGTGTATATCATCATTTTTGTTTATGTTTATTAACCTGGCCACCTTCATAAGGGGCCCATGATGAACAAATTATCCGTATCCATATCAGTCTCTTTTAGTGCTAGCTTAGTAGAATAGTAACGGCAGGGTATAAAATGGCTAATTAAGCCAACACTTTTACCGTTGTAAAGAATCATTGTCATTGTTAGTTTCATATTCTCTCTCTCTCTCTCTCTCTCTCTCTCTCTCTCTCTCTCTCTCTCTCTCTCTCTCTCTCTCTCTCTCTCTCTCTTATCTCTTTCAGTACTAGCTGAGTAGAATGGTAGCAGCAAGTAAGTAAAAATG
>JADBJO010012620.1:17500-22500 GCA_016801955.1 Conus betulinus | reverse complement strand
ATGGGCATTCCACAAGGCTCAGTAATAGCTCCAATGTTGTTTAATATTCTGATGAGCGATCTTCCGAAACATGTAAGCAAACACGTTACAGTAGTACAATATGCGGATGATTTATGCATATGGTTAAATACTTCATTAAAAAAAAAACAAAACTAAGCGTGAAATAAACTATTACAGAAAACTATATCAAGCTGATCTTGACAGTCTTGGTAGATACATGTTTAATAAATTGGTTTAATATTTTCTAGTGAAAAAACATATATGGTTTTATTTATTAATGGTGCAGATCCTACTGAGCTGCCTTTATTGAAACTGGATGGCGTTGCTCTTGAATATAAATCTTTAGTCAAATTTTGGGAGTGTATTTGACGTCTAAACTAACGTGGAATTATCATATACAATATCTTTTAAATAAAGCTAGGAAAACCCTTAATTTCCTAAAAAATTATTAGCCAGCAAAGTTGGTGTCAGGATGCAAAAATCTTAAAACATTTAGTGACATCTCTGATTAGATCTAAACTATCTTATGCACAAGAGGCATTCTTCAGTGCTCCTAAATATTTGTTACAAAAATTGCAAAGTATAGATAGCAAGGCCTATAAACTGTGTCTTGGTGTTCCTTTCCATGCATCTACTATGCGAACTTATAGAGAACTTGATGTTTTATCCTTGGACGAATACAGAAAATTGGCTGTTTCGAAATATGTACTTAAATGCTCTTCAAATGAAGACGTGAATAGCATTGAAATTGCTGTGAAGCCCGAGTCTCATTATCCTAAAAGAGCTCAATCGATTGTGTGTCTCTTTCCACCATTGGTTCCTATACAGCAGATCTTTTGGAAGAATCCGCCATCAGTCTTGATTTTCTGTTGAAAAACGACATCTAATTCTCTTCCTGATTGGGAAAGGAACCGAGCAAATTTTGATCTTGATTATACAGATGTTAGTAAAAACGATCAACCAAATATTTTGTCATATACAGTAAAAATGCATACTATAAATAAATATTCAGATCATCTTAAAAGTATACACTGATGGCTCCTTGTTACATACTAATCAGGCAGGTTCTGCTTTTGTAATACCTTCACTAAAAGTGGAAAAAGACTATTATATTGGAAAGCACAGATCAAATTTATGTTGCGGAAATGGTAGCCATTATTATGGCTTTATCTTATTTAATTGATTTACCACACACAATTGTTAAAGTGGTCTTTATGGTCGATTCGATGTCCGTTTTACAGTCTATAAAGTTCTCTAACTCACTCAATAATAATCCCATTTTAAAGGAAATATGTCATCTTATTCATGTATTAATGTGCAAAGGAACGGAAGTCACATTTCTGTTGGATTCCTTCACATTGTGGTATTTTCGGCAATGAACTTGTTGACAGAAAAAAGCAAAAAGAGGTGCTAGGAATGAAAAACTCAGTGACGCCTTTATATTTGCATCTTACTTTACAAGAGAGGGATATAATATGTTAAAAAAAACAATTTATAGATGATTCAGGAAACAAAACAATCAACAAGGTCTAGCTATTAATGCAAATAACACTCAGCTGTTATGTTTTGAAAGCTTTATTAATAACCCTAATATTAAAATAAGTAATTTGCATCAATACAGAAATTTTATTTCTATATACTATAGAATAAAACTTGATGCTTTAAAAAACCAAGTACAGTAATAACGCAAAATGTATTTGTGGCGAGAAAAGATTAACTAGCATTCATGTCTTGTTTGGTTGTATGCCCCTTCAAGCATATTACCGTCATTATCAGGCATGTCTCTCTTTCGGATATTTTCCTTGACTTAGAGTTCGCTTTTAAAGTTATCTTTTCTTTAATCTGTCGTCCAGTTAGACAGTTACTCTAATGTGAAAATGCTGAATTATTAATATTGTCTTATACAACACAACACAACACAAAACAACATTAAACACGCTTTCCCAGCATGCATGCATAGGCCTACATAAGACTCTCTCTCTCTCTCTCTCTCTCTCTCTCTCTCTCTCTCTCTCTCTCTCTCTCTCTCTCTTCGTCTAATATCACACTAGTGAAAAGACGTTAAAGAAAAGTACTACTACTACTACTACTACTACTACTACACTACTACTACGCGCGCGCGCTACGCACCACACACACACACACACACACACACACACACACACACCACACACACACCACAAAACAAAACATCACATCAGATTTCAAGCATGGTGAAATAACAGGAAAAGGCTTGAATTACACAGGGAATACTGTTACAAATATCACAGATTCAAGATGAATAAGACAAAAACAGTAGCAATCACTGAAACAACATAAAGGAAGATTTAATATGCAATCCTCAAAAGAAGTCAGAGAAGCACACAAAAATATGAAAACGCCTCGGATTTTTTTTAAGAATAGGTATAGAGTTAACCGGTTTTAGTGATCGTTTGTTTGAGGTTTTGAGCGAGCTGTATAAAAAAAAAATAAATAAATAAACGAAGGTAGTATTTCTTACATCTGCTACAATGTCGACACAAGACAAAATTCCATGTGTTAACACTACTGACTGTTATTGACATGCTTTTACATAATAAGAGTAAAAAAAAAATTCGGAGGGAGGAGAGGAGAGGGGCGGAGGGGAAAGAGAGAGGGAGGTAGGTAGAGGTTACAGGGAGATAGAGACAGAGATAGAGAAAACACACACACACACACACACACACACACACACACACACACACACACACACACACACACACACTGGAAACTTCAAAGGGCCCATTTTGATATTGATCACACTGCTTTAAAAAAAAAAAGGAGGACAATATAAATATAGTGGCAAGCACGATTAAATCTCATATTGAAGAGAAAGTATCCAAATCATGTAAAATATACACAGATGGGTCATTAATTCGGAAAAAAATGCGTGCTCTGCTTATTTGATACCCGGTTTAAAGTAGTTTTTTAGAAAAATGTTTTTTACTGCGCAACTTACTGCAGTATTAATGGCGTTAAATCACCTTCTAAATTTCCCACGATCTATATTTAAGTACTTTTTAGTGTTTATTCAAAGTCCGTGCTTCAGGCACTGAGATCATTAAAATTGCAGAATAGATCAGAAATGATAAATGAAATTAGCAATTTAATTCATGCTCTCTCTATACAAGGCACGGCAATTACTTTCTGCTGGATACCGTCCCACTGTTCGTTTTATTATACGACAAAGTAGACAGAGCTGCAAAACAAGGTGCAAAATGTAGTTCAGAGTCTCTCAGGCTCAATTTTCCACTTTTGGTTCAAGAACAATACAGTATAGTGGAATCATTTACTTGGAACCATTTCCAGAATTCCTTTTTAAAGTCTCACAAAAAAGTTTATTAACACAAATTTTGATATTGCAAACTTTAAAACACAGTCCCACGTCAGCAGAGAGTTATCGTCCCTTATGCGTAGGTGGAAAGTCGATGCTCTTACAACAAAATATAGTAAAAACGCCTCATCTGTTTGTGGACAGCGCATCACAGTTGATCATATTATTTTATGTGCCGCTATCAAACAGTTTATACCGATACTTTTCTATATTATACAGTTAGAATTACTATTGAATCAGTATTAACCCATGAATTATTTATCAAAGAGTCCAATAAGTAAGTACTTACAGTTTCTTACATTGATTATCTCATAAAAAGAGTCCAATAAGTAAGTACTTACAGTTTCTTATATTTATTATCTAATACTTTTGAGGTTAAGTGTGTCAATCGTTTACCTACTACTAAATCTACATAAAATATACGAAAGGACCATCTTCATTCGTCCCTAATTATCACTGCTCTCTCCCATATCGAAACCGTTTTGTAGTTTTCTACCTTTATCATGAGGGTCTGGTTTGTTTGTTTGTTTATTTTTGTGTTGATGAGGTGCTTCTTTATTATCACCTAGAGTGGATAGACGTTAAATTTGAAACACACACACACACACACACACACACACACACACACACACACACACACACACACACACACACACACGCACGCATACACGCATACACACACACACACACACACACACACACATACACGCGCGCACGCACGCACACACACACACACACACACACACACACACACACAGACACACACACACACACACACACAGACACACACACACACACACACACGCAGAGAACAGAGGTAGACAGACAGACAGGCAGGACAGACAGACAGGCAGGTAGACAGGCAGGTAGACAGACAGACAGACGGATGCAGAGACAGAAAGAGAGAGAGAGAGAGAGGGAGAGAGAGAGGGGGAGGGGGAGGGGGGGGGGAGACAGACAGACGGAAAGACAGACAGGAGAAGTATATAAGAGAGAAAAACAAAGACAAACTAATGACACGGGCATCGAAAACAATGTTTTGTAGGCCAAATCACGCTGTATGTCCAATCATGAGGGAGGTCTGTAATCAAATACGATCGTGACAATTTAACATTATATCTGCAGTATAACCCCTCTCTTCATCGGCATAGATCGTGTCAAATTCTCGAAGATGAATGGCTTGAAACGAAAGAAGAGCGCAAAACTCTTTTGTTAAAAGAATCAGCTTTTGACGTCAGTCCTACAACTGAAACCAAACGTGACATTTCCTGTGTAATCTCATCAACTACTACACCGTGTCTGCTACATTAGTTTTCTCTCATGTCATTAGAGAAGCCATGAAATTAAACAAAAGCAGTAGTTCTGGCTTCAAATTGAGAATGGCAAAACATTTTTTTTGGTCGTTACGATACAAGCTTTAATTTGAAAGTTTAGATTGAATAAAGTTTGAGAAAGGTCAAAGATTCTCGGTTCTCATAACTCGATGGGCTTGCTACTTTTTTGTTTTGTTTTGGTCTTTTTACTTGTTTGGGCTGTTTTGGTTAGCCGGTTGCGTGGTTAGTTGGTTGGTGGGCTAGTCGGTCAGGTGCATATTTGGTTAAGCAGTTGATGATCTGTATTGTGAAACTAGCTATTGTCGGGATCGATA
>JADBJO010012620.1:7500-10000 GCA_016801955.1 Conus betulinus | reverse complement strand
GCTGGCGCTCTCATTACCGGCTTCAAGCATTAAAACAAAATCAATGAGACCCGACACAATAATAATTTCCTCTCAAAACTTGCACTCCTGTATGTAGTTTCAAAACGAAATGACTGAAGGCGAAGAATGAAGCAAAAGTTAGAAAGAGAGGGGGTTAGTTACCGCCAAGGACATAGACAAAAAAAAGTACAGGACAAGACACAATGCATTTCGACCTCTTGGGTCTTCTTCAGGCAAAAACAAATAACATTAGGACAATGAAAACGAAGAACGAGAAACCACTCATCATCTTCTCATATTCGCGGGAAAGAAAGTGGTTTCTCGTTCTTCGTTTTCACTGTCCTAAATGTTCTTTGTTTTTTGCCTGAGGAAGACCCAAGAGGTCGAAGAGCATTGTGTCTTGTCCTGTACTTTGTCTATGTCCTTGGCGGTAACTACACCCTCTCTTTCTAGACTTTTCTCCCCATGTAGTTGAACTCTTGACATTTATATACAGCATCTGTATTGAACAAGGCGAAGTCCCATCTGCTCTTAAATCGGCAAAATTATTTCAGTGCCCAAGTCAAGAACTTCTCAGACGTGAACAATTTTCGACCGATTTCTGTTAGCTCTGTGGTATCAAAGCCACTGGAAAAAACATGTCCACGAACATCTCAAGCAATATCTTGAGAGCAATAAACTTCTCCACTCCGTTCAATCGGGTTTCCGCCATCAGCATTCTTGCCAAACTGCTTTAGTCCGTCTCCGCGATACATGGTTATCCGCAATGAATCAAACGAAAGAGCAGGTGTTGTCTTTCTTGATTTAACGAAGTCTTTTGATCTTGTCGAACACAAAATGTTACTTAAAAAAATAACTTTATGTATCCGAGAACAGAACACGATATCATTCTTTGAATCCTGTCTGACTAACAGAATACAGTTTGCTTTTAGCAATAGCAACTCTCATTTTGTTGTTGTTGTTGTTGTTGTTGTTGTTGTTGTTGTTCTTCTTCTTCTTCTTCTTCTTCTTCTTCTTCTTCTTCTTCTTCTTCTTCTTTTTCTTCTTCTTCTTCTTCTTCTTCTTCTTCTTCTTCTTCTTCTTCCTCCTCCTCCTTCTCCTTTTGTTCCTCCTCTTCTCCCTCTATCCATTCCAGTCGTCCCCTCTCCACCATCTCCTCTTTTCCTTTTTTGTTACCTACAGTCATCCCGTCTCCCTCTGGTTGGTAGGTACAGCCTTTCTTCTCTGTCCCTCCCTCTAGCACTCTAGCAGGCGTTGTTACGGGCTGGAAGAGGAATTGGCGGATTCCCCAAATGGGGGGGAAAGAGATCCTTTTGCCGCCCAGTCAGTGATGTATCTGTCTGATCTCTTTAACTGCACGAAACATCCCCCGACAAACCTCCTCGTCCCCTCTCCCCCCTCCTCCCCCTCCACCCCCTCACCTTCCCAGTTCTGCCCCTTTACCCCATTCACCACCCTCTCCCACCACTCCACCTTTGCTCCTTCCCCATTCCTCCCGTCTCTTTCAATCCTCTCACCCTCTGACAGCTCTTTAGCTCCGTCTGTTCGTCCCTCTCTCTTTAATTGTCATGTGTCTCAGCCTGTGTCAGTCTCTGTCCATGTATGTGATTCTCTCTCTCTCTCTCTCTCTCTCTCTCTCTCTCTCTCTCTCTCTGTCTTTCTCTCTCTCTCTCTCTCTCCTCTCTCTGTCCATCACACACACTCTCTCTCCTCCCCTCTCTCTCCCTCTCTCAAAGTGTTCCGTCTCTCGGTCTCTCTCGCTCTCTCTCCTCTCTCACTCTCTCTCTCTCCATCCCCCCTCTCCCTCTCTGTCTGTTTCTTTACCCCCTCTTCTCCTTGATTCTCTTTGTCTGTCTGTCTGCCTGTCGGTCTATCTGTCTGTCTATCTGTCTCTCTGTCTCTGTCTCCGTCTCTATACTCCCTCTTTCTCCTTGACTCTTTTTCTGTCATCCTCTCTGTCTCTTTCTCTGTCTGAACTGTCCGTTCTGTCTTGTCTGTCTGTCTCTCTGTCTGTCTGTCTGTCTGTCTCCTGTCTCTCTCTGTCTCTCTCTGATTCTGTTTTGATAAGTCGATCCGCAATTGTACTGCGGTGGTGGTCGCTTGTTGTTTATATAGAAAACACGAAAGAGAGCATTCGTTGTAATTTTGGTTAATGTTCTCCACTAAAACTGTCAGCTTTGAAGGCTTCACCAGTATTTGCCGAATAAAAAGAAAAAAGAACATTGACAGCGGTTTTTTTAGTCAACAACAGTGTGGTAACTCAGAAACATAATATAATATATATAATATAGATATTATATATATATATATATATATATATATATATATATATAAAGAATACTACTAAAACGCCTAATAAAATTTGTTAAAAGTGCTCAACCCCGTTGGGAAAGCAAACATCTGAACAACAAATATAGATATATATATATAATAATTAGATATATATATATATATATTATTGGATGTGTTTGAACACAAATGTGCGGCTCAGGGTCTTTCC
>JADBJO010012620.1:0-2500 GCA_016801955.1 Conus betulinus | reverse complement strand
GAGGGGAGAGGAGAGAAAAGAGAGAGAGAGAGAGCAGCAGAGCAGAAGAGAGAGAGAGAGGTAGAGGTAGGGAGAGAGAGAGAGAGAGAGAGAGAGAGAGAGAGAGAGAGAGAGAGAGAGAGAGAGAGAGAGATTCAAACGTCATATGAACTATCACGATCAAAAACAACACGCCTTGATTAATTCTGTTGGCATGTTCCGTCCCTTTCTTTTAACAGTAAAATCGCTGCTATTACTCCTCTGCAGTTGTTATTTCGTTTGTTTATTTGCTTGTGTGTTTGTTTTGATTCATTTACTTTTACTTTCCTTGAATGTTTAAGAAAAGGAAAGGTGGTCAAATCTGAATTCCTAACAGGCATCGACAATTCTGCTTTGTGAGCGAGAGCCTGCAGCATGCATCTCTGTGAAAGGGTGGAACAGACAGATGGACCCACCGTCTGTCTTTTGCCCACTTTGACACGGAGCAGAATCAGTTCACTTGAAATGATAATGATTATTCCACAGATCTACACATAACTGTTTTCCGACACGAAAACATCAGCGGTCAAGGAGTGACGATGAATGTTCGGTTTAAGTTCTGTACATGTATATCGTAATGCCGGTACTGCATGTGTGTGCGTTGTGATGCCAGTGAGGCAATGCCAATGCTGTGATGCCAAATAAGTGCTGTATATGACAGTGTCTCTGTAGAATTACTGAACTTGAACTGGAGCTATGCCTGCTGACTGTTCATGAGTGTAAGTCACGTAATTTATAATGATTATTATACTGAGAAGATTGAAAGTGAAAAACTGTGTCGGAGACGATTTTCTATAGCTTTTAAACTGATCAGACACCCACGTTGATCGTAAAATCCAGACGGTTCGACACCGTTATTAATGTGCATCCATAATGCCAGTATTCGTCGCATCCTCCAACATTACTTATGAGCAATAATGACAACATTCGAATCTTCATGTTTAATGCAAAACACGTGCTCGTTTCAAATGTATCATTGAAATAAACAAACAATTAAAATAAGCTAAGGCCCATGACATTCTTTCACGAACACACAGACACAGAAACACACACACACACACCACACACACACACACACACACACACACACACACACACACACACTATCTCTTCTCTCTGTCTGTCTGTGTGTGTGTCTCTCTCTCTCTGTCTTTTTCTCTGTCCGTTTGTGTCTGTCTGTCTGTCTGTCTCTCTCTCTTTCTCTCTCTCTCTCTTTCTCCTCTCTCTCTCTTTCTCTCTCTCTCTCTCCTCTCTCTCTCTCTCTCTCTCTCTCTCTCTCTCTCCTCTCTCTCTCTCTCTTAACCAACCAATCAACCGAACAAAACCTTTGAAAGCCGACACTGTTCGGCAGTGAACACAATTCCATTCCAGCAAACACCAAGCCCCCCGCCCCCCCCCCCCCCCCCCTCTGCCCCACCCTCACCCCTCATGGGCCACCAGCGCAATCTGCTGCTGATTCCAGGGCCGGGGACTAATCCCAGGGGAAAGGGGAAGCGGCCTAATCTCCGGGTGATCTGGATCCCGGGTTCTTCGGGCGGTTCTTCCCGGGGAGAGATGAGGTCGACGGGAGACCGTGCAGGCCTGCTCTGGAAGAGTTGGGAGTGTGGAGTGTGAGAGGGGGGGGTAAGCAGCAGAGAGTAGGAGGAGGAGGGGGCGAGGAAGCGGAGGGGGGTGGGGGGGGGGGGGTGGGAGGACGTATCTGATCTTCCTCGTCAGATATTGTCTGCCGGTGTAGCAGTGTTCCGTTAGTGATCGACAGGAGACTTCAGCACCAGATCTTTTATTGTCTCTTCCCCGTCCTCCACCACCATCGTTTACCACTGCCACCACATCTTTCCTTCCCACCCAAAGCCCTTTTCCCGGCCCCGGCCCACTCCTTCTCTCTGTCCTCCCGGTTTCTTCCTGCCCTCCAGTCCCCTAAACGCCTGCACCAGCCACCTCAACCCCCTCCTGTCCGCCTCCGTTCCAGCCGTTGCCAAAAACCTGCAGTTATGTGAAGTATGTGGCAAGAAATGGTAGAAGACGGGGGTCCCGATTTGTTTAGCAACATTTACAGCCTTCTTGTTGTTGCTGTTGTTGTGGTGGTTGTTGTCTGTTGTTGTTGTTGTTTCGTCTTCTTCTTCTTCTTCTTCTCTTCTTTCCTCCTCCTCCCCCCCTTCCTCCACCTCCTCCTCCTCGTCTCCTGTTGCTGCTGGTGTTGTTGTTCGTTGTTCTTTCTTTTAGTGTCCAAGTAATCACATTGATTATTCTGACACTTTTCGGTGTATGACATTTGTTTTTCCCGCCAAGTAGGCAGCCATCTCGGGGAAGTGCTGCTATGTGTGACGTGTCCATCCATACCAAGGCCAAACGACCCTTCGCTTACGAAAGGTGGTTGATGGGATTTTACGTGTGTGCAGATGTTGCTGTTGAGCAGATCATGCTTCATATTCTCTGTGCTGTGGGTTGTGGTTGTTGTTGTTATTGTTTTGTGTTGTCATCG
>JADBJO010012619.1:55000-56941 GCA_016801955.1 Conus betulinus | reverse complement strand
CGTCGTTTGACATATTTGTTATTGATGACATGTGTGGGTCCCTTACGCTAACAGTTGGTCGTAAGCTAACAGCAGTGCACACTCCCTTGCGGATGTAACCTCCTCATTGTTTCCAATATCCGCATGAGCACGTGTTGTCCCCCGTCACAGAGCCAGCTCCAGCTGGGCGCGTGCCTTCAGCGAAATGTCCTCGCACATGGGAAAGATGCTGTTTACCGTTTCTTAGCGGCATGTAGGTCTCTCTCTCTCTCTTCGTCTCTCTCTCTCTCTCTCTCTCTCTCTCATAGTGACCAAGGATAAGGATGGACTAAGACACTGACCCAGTTCTCGATGAACGCACGTTTAGCAAAGGTTCAATGGAATGCGTTCACTACAAAGGTGGAGGAGGGTGCATTACTATATATGTTTTGTCACAGAAAGCACATTTCCTTTCAAAACAGCCTTTCTTTCGGAGGGGGGGGGGGGGGGGGGGGGGGGGGGGGGGGTAGATTCCGAACTCATTGCGTATGTTACAATACGAATTATTCGTGACTAAGCGACAAACGTGACGCAAACTATACGCGAAATGCTCTGTGTGGGACTGCTGTAAAGATGCGGTGCTGCTGTTGGCTAAGGAGGCCCACACAGGTGGATCCATCCCTCCAGCTGACCCTGGGTGTGATGATGGGTGTGTGGGCAGGAGTACGACCAGTCCTTGGTCAGTTTCACCGTGCTGCTGCTGACCTTCATCCTGCTGCTGGTCTCGCTGGTCCTGACCATCGGAGTGGACGGTGGGGCAGATTCCCAGTACACCCCGCTGGACAAGGTAGGCCAGTCTTGTTCACGTGTCCGCTGGTTCGACGGCTAGGTGTGGCCACACGCCCCAATTTGAATGTTGCCTGACAACACTGTACTGTAATCCATGGAAGCGTCTTGAGGCCTGCCACCGCTTTGAGCCAGCGTTAAATGTTAAACCGATCATTGATCAAAACAGCAACTCCCCACCAGTTACTTCCCCTGTTTGGAGAGGCATGTCCACCGATGAGATCACATGCAGTCTTTAAATACATGACCTTCCCCTTAGTTGACGGCACATTTCAGGTCTTTGCCCTCACCTGTGACCCTATCTTTGCGCAGTCCAAAGCGCCCAAGCTGTCCCATGGCTTTAATTCCCAAACAAAAAACGCCGAAACTGCCCCGTGAAATTCCCAAAGTGCCCAAACTGTCCCATGGCTTTAATTCCCAAAGCGCCCAAACTGTCCCATGGCTTTAATTCCCAAACCGCCCAAACTGTCCATTTCTTTAATTCCCAAAGCGCCCAAACTGTCCCATGGCTTTAATTCCAAAAGCGCCCAAACTGTCCCATGGCTTTAATTCCCAAAGCGCCCAAGCTGTCCCATGTCTTTAATTCCCAAAAGCGCCCAAACTGTCCCATGGCTTTAATTCCCAAAAGCGCCCAAACTGTCCCATGGCTTTAATTCCCAAAACCGCCCAAAACTGTCCCATGCCTTTAATTCCCAAAAGCGCCCAAACTGTCCCATGGCTTTAATTCCCAAACCGCCCAGGCTATCATTGCTGCTTTATTCCCAAACCGCCCAAACTGTCCCATTGCTTTAATTCCCAAACCGCCCAAACCCAAACTGTCCCATGCTTTTAATTCCCTAAGCGCCCACCCTCCCGCGCGCACGCGCACTCGCCCCTCAGTGCGCCTGTACATGTGAGCAGGACACAAAACATGCAAACATTCCCTCGCCACAGACAGACACACGAACGTACAGACACACGAACAGGTTTTACGTTTACCTAAATCTTTCGTATAAAACTCCTACACACGCTCACAAACACATCAACGTACGCATTTGCGCACACACACGCACACGCACGGAGAGAGAGAGAGAGAGAGAGAGAGAGAGAGAGAGAGAGAGAGAGACAGACAGAGAGACAACAGACAGAGACAGACAG
>JADBJO010012619.1:45000-52500 GCA_016801955.1 Conus betulinus | reverse complement strand
ATCCAACCATCCATCCGTCCGTCCGCCCACCCGCCCCGCCCGCCCATCCATCCATCCATCCATCCATCCATCCATCCGTCCGTCCGTCAATCCATCCATCCATCCATCCTTCCATTCATCCATCCATCCATCCATGCATCCATCCATTCATCCATCGATCGATCCATCCATCCATCCATTCCCATCCATCCATCCATTCATACATCCATGCATCCACCCACCCATCCATCCATCCACCTACCTGTCCACCCATCCATCCATCTATCCTTCCATCCAACCAACCATCCACCCGTCCATCCATCTATGCACTCATCCATCCATGCATCCATCCATCCATCTATCCATCCCTCCATATAATGCATGCATGCATGCATCATCCATCCATCTATCTATCCATCCATCCATCTATGCATCCATCCATTCATCTATCCATCCATCCGTCCCTTCATCTATGCATCTATCCATCCATCCATGCATCCATCCATCTATGCATCCATCTATCCATCCATCCATCCATCCATCCGTCCATCCACCATCCATCCATCCACCCATCCATCCATCCGTCTGTCAGTCTATCTAAACTGCCGTCTGTGTGTTTCGTCTGTCTATCCACCTGTCTATCTCAGTTTTATGGTGAACAGCCACCGAGGTTTATCAACTGGAAATTGTCGCATACGAAATGTGAACGGAGAATTAAACACAAACACAGCAAAATCCATTTAATTCGCTAACGAGATGAAGTTTCGGAATACGTAGAAGGGCATTAAAAAATGTCCCGCTCATGATGAAGTTGAATTGCTGTGGCGGCGACAGGTGGTGATGTAGGGAATCACAGTGCAGTCGTCATGTAGCCAGGGATACGTGGAGAGGAAGCGGAGAACATGAACACAGCTCTTAACATTTTGAATCGTAAACGCACTTCACACATGGGCAGAAGCATTCACGCGCGCAGACAGACAGACAGACAGACACACACACACACACACACACTCTCTCTCTCTCTCTCATTGATATACACACACTGACTGAAACCATCTACTGTCAGATTAACATAGTGTTGTACTGACAAATATACACACACGCGCTTGCTTGCTTGCACGCGCGTGCACGAGCTCACTCACTCGCTCACTCATTCGGACACCACACACACACATACACACGCGCGCGCGCGCGCGCGCGCGCACTCACTCATTTAGACTCACTCACTCATTCAGACTCGCACACATACACACACCAAACACACGCACACACACTTCCGGCAAGATGGCGACTGTGTTGACAAGGGAGTAAGGTCTCGCTGATATTTTAATGAAAAAAATGTATGTCCAACGACGAAAAAAGAACGTCTGAATTGTAATATTTAAAACCTCGAGCAGAAAGAAAAAAAGACAATCTACGCGGTGAGTTACGGAAGAGTCATTGGTGTCTTCCTAAATTGGAATCTTTGCTCCAAATCGGTCAACGAATTTCCGAAGGCCAGCCACAAGGGGTACAATACCATGGCAGAAGCCAAAGAGGCCATGCGAGAGGCTGGACATCCGAATCCGGCAATCTACGGGAGGAGGGCCACACTCTGCTCAGCGCTCAACAAGGAGAGGAGACCAACAGGCCAGTAAAACACAACTGCGACACACACAAGCAGAGAAAAACAAAGATGGAACAAACTTGTGACGCAACTAACTTGCATTATGACACAAGCATGGCTAACACGTCATTACAAATTGACGTTCAATGCACTTGCAACGAAAAGAACAACGAGAGATCCCTGAAATGCTCAGATTGTAATAGGAAGATACATTCTTCTTGCACAAAACTACCAACATACCAAGTTTGTATATTTGCAAAAACGCAAAGAACATTTACATGTCAGATATGCGCACGACCTTTGTATGACGAAAACATTGAAGAAGAAATGACGGAAGCGACTGAAAGAAAAGATGACTTGCAGCATGAACAGTCAGATCACACCACGTCCAAAGGGACAAATGACAACACTCTGTATGAGCTGATAGAAGCGAACAACCAAAAGAAAAGACAGATAATGTGCTACAAAACATGGAACGAGCCATTGTAAAACTCGATGAACAGTTGCAACATTCAGACGACACGAGGGGCGACGCATTCGCACAGATAATTCATGCTGTGCAAGAAAGACTAGATAATCAACCAAAGGTCTTACTCACCCAACAAAACCTTACTCAAAAGGCCAATGCTCACAGGCACACCCCTTTGAAAGAACCAACAAAGATTACGGGACGCATCATCGACCAACACAGACAAAAAAGGAAGCTCAAAGAAAGGAAAATAAGAAAGAACAGAATGATAACTTCATGACAACATCATCTCAGATGCTTATCGAATCTCCACATCCAAAGGGGAAAAAAGGATGAAACCGAAACAAAGATTGCAAAAGAAGACTCCTACCCTGACCTTACCCACGCCCATTCCCTCTCTGATAGTCATTGCCTAGACTCCCAGAGTGACATCACAAGCACTGACTCAGACGAGGAGAGTTCTACTGGAGAGGAACAAGGTCAGGAACTACCCACTCTCCACATCATACATGACTCAACCCTACGTGGAATCAACCAGAACGATTGGGGAAATCCTACAGGTTAAAGGTTTCAATGACAAAAGTACCAACAATAGAGGAATGCAACAGACTGGATATAAAAAACTGAAAAAGATCCTGATGCGATTCTTTTTCACATAGGAATCGGCAATCTCAGAAAAGCTTCAGCAAACAAAACCAGCAAAAAAAAAAAAAAAAAAAAAAAAAAGGTAAAATGCGTCAGTAACATCAAAACGCTATGTCCAAAGTCTAAAGCAACACCACCCCCCACGCTTGACGAAGAGTTGGACGGAAAGAAAGAGAAACTCAAGTCAAAAGACGATGTGACATTTCTGCAACATGAAAACCCAAGAAAGAGACAAAACGCCATGCAGGATGAAATTCACCCCAACCCAAGAGGATCAGGTCTTATAGCCGGCATCATCGGACGACATATTCATTTTGTTGTTGGGCAAAACACAGAAACACAAGAAGCATGTGAAACAAACAGAACATGAGTCGAGGCAACAAGAATCTACTAAAAAGAGGACAACTAGAGATTTCCGAGAACAGAAGGAAGCAAACAGCACTAAAGAGGAGAAAGAAAAAAAAAGCGCTTCATCAGACATCAACACCAAAGAGAGCTAGAAATCAACGAAAGACGTAATGCAATGATGCAAGACCGACCAACAACTAAGTGGTACGAAAAGAGAGACAATCGGAATTCCCCAGCATTTCCACGACTTTGTGCAACATGAAAGCTACCATGGAGACAGGGAAACAACCCGAGACAGAAATGGATACGAGGACAGAGAACAAGATTTTTACAGCCCTGTAGAACAAACTACTACAGAGACAGAGAAAGGAGCCCAGTCATAAATGGGGATGGTCACAGAAAACAATAGTCCAACAACAATGAACATTACGAAAACTACCATGGAGATAGAGAAGGAAACCGACACAGAAATGGAGATGGTCACAAAAAAACAATACTTCTCAACAATGGACAATACGAAAACTATCTTGACATCAGAAATGGAAACCGACTCAGAAATGGAGATGGCTACAGAAAACAATAATTCTACAACAATGAACAATACGAACGATACAATGGAGACAGAGAAGTAAACCGACCCAGAAATGGAGATGTTACAGAAAAAAATACTTCTACAACACTAAACAATGCGAACGATACAATGAGGGGAGGAAACCGACACAGAAACGGAGAGGGTTTTCAAGTAAACAAGACAGCTACAACCATGAACAACACGAAGCTACCATGGAGACAGGGGAGGAAACCAAGGCAGAAATGGGTATGAATACAGAGAACAAGACTTCTCCAACTCTGCCAAACAGAAAAGCTACAATGGAGACGGGGAAGGAAACCAAATAAAAAATCGGGATAATTACAGAAACCAACGTGTCTACAACCATAATCCTGACGAAAGTTAACAAGACGAACGGTAAAGAAACAACAGAAAAAAGTTGAGAACAGAAATCAGCATTTCTACATCCATGGGCGATACGAGAAATAACGTGAGAAAAGGGGGACTTCACGACTACAAAACATGGGGAAAATAAGACAGATACTACAACGGAGACTGTGCAATAAATACGCAGTTAACAAAATAACCCCAACAAGAAAAAATACCCCTGATGTTACACAACTGCAACATGAACAAACACCACCCTTAAACGACAATGAGGATTAATGATATAAAAATTATTTCTTGGAACATAAAATTTCAAAAGAAACAATTAATGGTGAAAAACTCAATAAATTTGAAGAGGATGAGGTAATTGAAATGATATCGAAATACGATATTATATCTATACAGGAAACGCATTTGGACAAGGACTCTTACAGCAAAATACAAATATCAAATTTTGCACCTGGTACACATAACTGTCGTTCTAAAAGAGCAAAGGATCAAAAAGCATCCGGGAGGGATTTCAATTTTTATTAAGTAACACCTAAGAGAATTCATTACACTGTTACGCAGAATAATAGTGACATTGTTTGGTTAAAAATGAAAGTAACAGGTAAAACATTTTATATAGGCAGTGTATATATACCACCCGAAAATTCATCTTTTGGAAAAGTGTACACAAATAAAACTTGGGATATTATAGAAGCTGATCTTGCGAAATTGTCATATACAAACAAAGTAATACTATGTGGGGATTTTAATGCCAGATCAGAACGATTTCTTATATCATTACAATGGAAAGAGAAAGCAACATATATTCTTTGCGTGAAGATTATCCTTATAGTAATAGAGCAAACAGATGCTCAATGTTCATAAACACAGGAACAAACTTTGCATTGACTGTAACATGTGCATTTGAAACGGGAGGATTCTGGGCAATCTGCAGAGGCAATATACTTGCTTCACACCCAAAGGCTGCAGTGTGGTCGACTATTTCTTGTGTTCACAAAAATTATTGAAGGACATAATAGACATGACAGTTCATAATTTAATAGATTATTCAGACCATTGCCCAATATCGTTAAAAATTAATCAACATCTTCCATACAAACTGAATGCCAATTAACTGACAACGATCATGTAGAAATAGAATACCATGTTGCGCAGGATAAAAAATGTAATGTTCTTTTGGAATGAAAACTCGGATATGAAATTTCAAAGGGCATTAAAATCTTAAGAAATGAAAAAGCGCATTAAGTCAATTAATGACATTATGATAATAGATGACGAGAAGCATTTTAAATCCACGATAGTTGTGAATAATATAGTTCAAGGGTTCACACAAATGCTGCATGACACTGGCAAACAAAGTATTGCCTATAAAACAAAAAGGAAATGGAAGAAGAGAAAAAGAAAGAATAAAAAGTGGTTTGATAAGGAATGTCAATCACAACGAGAAGCTAAATCTTTTTAAAACGCACTAAAACGAGAGAGCCATTCAACAAAATACTTCACCGGAATATTTCCTTGCAAGGAAAACATATAACAAAATTATGAGAAAAATGAGACTGTACAAAGCCAATTTAATAACTTTATTGAATAAAAACTTGTCTGAAAATCCAAATGCAGTTTGGAAAATCTTAAAGGAAGTACAAACATGGAGACTCAAGAGCACCCACAACACCTACCAATCAAAAGATTGATGACACATATTGAAAAACTAATAGGAAAAGAAGTTGAAATAGAAAATAAAGAAGTAGTAATAGAGGAGAATCAAGGGAGTAGAGGTATGAAAGCTGCTCTGAGTGACGTTCATGTGGATTATGAGATATCAGATATAGAAATTCAAAAAGCAATCAAGAATTTAAAAAAGAACAAATCTCCTGGAATAGACAGGATAAGGAATGAACTCTTAAAAACTGGATTTCAGAATTGCTAGCCATATTGAAAAACATATTTAATGTAATTTTAAAAAACTGGCCAATATCCGGATTTATGGAAAAGGGGGCTTTCGGTTCCTATTTACGAAGGAGGAGACAAAATGAACCCTAGCAACTACAGGGAAATAACTCTTGATTGTTCATTAAGCAACGTATTATGCCAACTACTAAATACTCGAATAAACAATCATTTGGAATCAAATAATCGATTCTTTTATCTAATGTAGAAGCAGGTTTCAGAAAAAAAAAAAAAAAAAAAGAAACTGCAGATCATATTTTTGTCTTAAAAAATATAGTAGAACACACATTAAAATCGCGTAACGGCAGATTATGTAATGCTTTGTTGATTTTTAGAAAGCATTTGATAACATTTCCCCCGAAGGGTTATTAATAAAATTACAAGGATTTGGCATCCGGGGTAGATGGTTTGATTTAGTCGAAAACATGCACACAAATGCACAAATCTTTCAGTTGGTAAAAATGGAGCCTGCTATTCCGTATATGTACGAAGAAGAATTTTGCAGGGAAACTCCTTGAGTCCAACATTATTTAATATGTTTATAAACGATCTAACAAACAAGATTCCAACTGAGGATTCATCATCACAGGATCATTCGAGCAATACAAGAATATCTGCTTTCTTGTATGCAGACAATCTTGTACTCCTTGCAACATCAAAACAAGGTTTACACAATCAAAATTAGACCAATTACATTTATATATTGTAAAGAATGGGGGTTACTAATTAACATTGAAAAGACGAAAATACTAATATTTTCCAAAACAGAACCCAAAACTCGATTATTTTTAAATGTGGTACAAATATCATTGAACAGCAGAGCAATACAAATATCTTGGAATAATTTTTCATAAATCAGGAAAACTTGACATCGCAGCAGAACATCTAAGTAACCAGGGTAATAATGCAACATGTTCCTTAAAAAGAGCATTTAAAAATCAAATCATTAATTTCTAATTTGTTTTAAAGTTGTTTGATAGTCTTATTTTATCAATGCTGATGTATGGCGTGTATGTATGGCTACCTTTATGTTTAAAATTAAATGATAATTTCAATTTAGAAAATCTATTTAATCATTGCTTTTCAAATAATTTACCACATGAACATACTCAACACAAGTTCTTCAAGCAAAATAATGGTAGGTGTACACAAAAAAGCTACAAACGTAGCTGTAATTGGAGAACTCAGAAGTTTTCCAATTAGCTTAACAATAACCCATCAGATAATAAAGTTTTGGTATAATATTTTAGAATCTGCAGACAACTCGCTTATCAAAATCATATATACCAACATGTTAGAACAATGAAGATCATCAAACACCTTGGTTTAAATTTGTCGACCAAATTCTAAGCTTAATGGGATTGAAGCATGTTTGGAATAACCAGCATACTTTTGATATTAAGTTGTGTTATGTGGTCAAGAATAAACTAAAAGATGAATATGTAATATTTTGGATTTTAAAAAAAAATCAGAAATAGAATCAAAAATAAAATTTTATAACAATATTACTTCAGATGACAGAATGGAACCATATTTAGCAAACTCTTTCACAGCTTCAAT
>JADBJO010012619.1:35000-37500 GCA_016801955.1 Conus betulinus | reverse complement strand
TTTGAGATGGTGATGATGGTTGTGCGCGGGATTCTGATGAACTATGATGATGGTTGTGCAGGATTTTGATGAACTGTGATGATAGTTGATTAGGATTCTGATGAACTGTGATGGGGGTTGTGCTGGATTCTGTTGAACTATGGTGATGGTTGATTAGGATTCGGATGAACTATGATGACGGTTGATTAGGATTCGGATGAACTACGTTGACGGTTGATTAGGATTCTGATGAACTCTGATGATAGTTGTGCTGGATTCTGATGAACTCTGACGATGGTTGTGCAGGATTCTGATGAACTCTGTTGATGGTTGTGCGGGATTCTGATGAACTATGATTATGGTTGATTAGGATTCTGATGAACTCTGATGATGGTTGATTAGGATTCTGATGAACTATGATTATGGTTGATTAGGATTCTGATGAACTCTGATGATGGTTGTGCAGGATTCTGATGAACTCTGATGATGGTCGTGCAGGATTCTGATGATGAACTCTGATGATAGTTGTGCTGGATTCTGATGAACAATGATGACGGTTGTGCGGGATTATGATGAACTCTGATGATTGTTGATTAGGATTCTGATGAACTATGATGATGGTTGATTAGGATTCTGACGATACTTGTGCAGGATTCGGATGGACTGTGATGATGGTTGATTAGGATTCTGATGAACTCTGATGATGGTTATGCAGGATTCTGATGAACTCTGATGGTGGTTTGTGCGGGATTCGGATGAACTATGATGATGGTTGATTAGGATTCTGATGAACTCTGATGATAGTTGTGCAGGATTCGGATGAACCCTGATGAAAGTTGTGCAGGATTCTGATGAACTATGATGATGGTTGATTAGGATTCTACTGAACTCTGATGATAGTTGTGCAGGATTCTGATGAACTCTGATGATGGTTGATCAGGATTGTGATGAACTCTGATGATGGTTATGCAGGATTCTGATGAACTATGATGATGGTTGATTAGGATTCTGATGAACTATGATGATGGTTGTGCAGGATTCTGATGAATTATGATGATGGTTGATTAGGATTCTGATGAACTCTGATGATAGTTGTGCAGGATTCTGATGAACTCTGATGAAAGTTGTGCAGGATTCTGATGAACTATGATGATGGTTGATTAGGATTCTGATGAACTCTGATGGTGGTTGTGCGGGATTCGGATGAACTATGATGATGGTTGACTAGGATTCTGATGATGAACTCTCTGATGAAAGTTGTGCAGGATTCTGATGAACTCTGATGAAAGTTGGGCAGGATTCTGATGAACGGTGATGATGATTGTGCTGGATTCTGATGAACTCTGATGATGACTGTGCAGGATTCTTATGAAGTGTGATGATGGTTGTGCAGGATTCTGATGAACTCTGATGATAGTTGTGCAGGATTCGGATGGACTGTTATGATGGTTGATCAGGATTCTGATGAACTCTGATGATGGTTGTGCAGGATTCTGGTGAACTCTGATGATGCTTGTGCAGGGTTCTGATGAACTTTCTGGAGGTGCGGCAAGAGGGGAGGGACTGGCAAGGCTTCGCCATCTGTCTGGGCATGTTCCTCGTCATCATCGTCAAGTCCGTCCTCTTCACCCACTCCATGTTCACCTCCACGCGCATCGGCATGCGCATCAAGGCCTGCCTGGTCTCCGCCATCTACCAGAAGGTAAATGAGGGTGAGGTGTGTTGCTGGTCTAAAGGTAAATGAGGGTGAGGTGTTGCTCTCCGCCATCTACCAGAAGGTAAATGAGGGTGAGGTGTTGCTGGTCTGAAGGTAAATGAGGGTGAGGTGTTGCTCTCCGCCATCTACCAGAAGGTAAATGAGGGTGAGGTGTTGCTCTCCGCCATCTACCAGAAGGTAAATGAGGGTGAGGTGTTGCTCTCTGCCATCTACCAGAAGGTAAATGAGGGTAAGGTGTTGCTGGTTAGAGGGTAATGAGGGTGAGGTATTGCTGGTTAGAAGGGTAAATGAGGGTGCGGTATTGCTGAAGGTAAATGAGGGTGCGGTGTTGCTGAAGGTAAATGAGGGTGAGGTGTTGCTGAGGGTAAATGAGGGTGAGGTGTTGCTGGTCTGAAGGTAAATGAGGGTGAGGTGTTGCTGAAGGTAAATGAGGGTGAGGTGTTGCTGAAGGTAAATGAGGTGAGGTGTTGCTGAAGGTAAGTGAGGGTGAGGTGTTGCTGGTCTGAAGGTAAATGAGGGAGGTGTTGCTGAAGGTAAATGAGGGTGAGGTGTTGCTGGTCTGAAGTTAAATGAGGGTGAGGTGTTGCTGAAGGTAAATGAGGGTGAGGTGTTGCTGAAGGTAAATGAGGGTGAGGTGTTGCTTGTCTGAAGGTAAATGAGGGTGAGGTGTTGCTGGTCTGAAGAAGGTAAATGAGGGTGAGGTGTTGCTGGTCTGAAGGTAAATGAGGGTGAGGTGTGTTGCTGAAGGCAAATGAGGGTGAGGTGTTGCTGGTCACTTCATGGATGCGTCTCTGAGAGTGTTGC